>QFEA01003725.1:3853-17088 GCA_003315975.1 Lactifluus echinatus
GTTGTCTTGTCCCGTTCCCGAAGGTCGTACGACATATACCTGACTTTGCCTCTCAATGTTCAGTGGAGAGGCGTATTCCCTCATGAACAGATCTTCATTCTTCGGAGCTTGGGACCGGGAGGTACTGAGGAGTTACGTCAACTATGCTCTTATAGAAGATATTAATGGGCAGGTCCGACTCAAGTGCCCGAATGTCCAGGTACCTGCACACGCCACCGACAGGGGGTGGTACCCGCTGACACGAGGCACAGGAAGCGGTAGTATTTGCAGACAAGACCCGCTCCTTCGAAGCGTGGTCGGCAGTAGAGCAGCTCGACAAACGGATTGCAATGAAATGGATTGTGCCTTCCTGGGAGGCAAGCGTCTTGGAGAGTTATGAACGGGTGGAGGAAGCTGTCTGGCGTAGACCGGAAAACGCATATAATGCGGTGGTCTCCAAAGCGACGCATCTCGTAAGCTTCATTTGGTACAAGCGTTCTGCTGCTTTTGACTTATTCCTCATCCTCATGTCATGGGAAGATGATCCAAGATAGCCCGTGTGAAATTGGTGAGCTGCATTGCTTCCTCTGCAATGGAGAATCGGAACACTGAATGAATCTGTACATCTCAGCGCAAGAACTGCACGAATTCCTGCTGAGAAAATTTGTTTGTATGAAAAGCTATTTATGAACCATAGACGCCGGCGTTATCATCTGATTTCGGTACTTCGATACGTCGATGAGGCTCGGAAGGGGATTTATCGTGTGAACGTGCTTCGCGCTTCACCAAAGACGGCTAGTTAGAGACGGGTTCCAGGTTTCCAGGTTTTCCTGTCTGTAGCACGGGCATGGCTTCAATATCGTTCCACTCTGCAGCTGTGTCTGCTGTATGTGTGCTGCTATTCTGTGTAGAAACAATTAACGGGACATTGGAAGGATGGACGACACGGAGGTGCACATGTGAAGTGAAGCGGCTGTGTCGGTCACCGCTTGACAGGTACGGTGGGCCTCTCATCCAGTCGAAATTGAGTGGGGCCAAACCTCTCCTCAGAGCGCCCGCTCTTTTTACCTTTGCTCCACCATCCTGAACCCCCGGTGTGGGCCCCGTACACGTTTACCACCTTCCTGTCTCTAGTCTATCTCCTCCTGTACTTTATTTACATCATTCCCATGTCATGTCAATACACCCGTCCAACATGGCAACTCCTCGCCGCTCTCGCCTCCCTCTCCCTTTTTGCCTCACCAGCATGGGCGGCCCCCCATTCAAACTTTGCAAAGAGGGACAATAACAGCACCGGTAGCAAAATAATGGTACATTTCTTTATCACTGGCTTACATGGTCCCCCTCTCACCTATGGCCACTTGCAACCTCCAGGCTCCGGTCATTGCCGCTCTCGTCTTTCTCATCGCCATCCCGCTGTTGTTTTACAGAAAAGCGGTGTTCTCAAGAATCCGGCGCACTTATATTCACTCCTTGCTGTCCTCACGTCAGGTATCCACGACCGTTCGTGACCTCACTGCCGAGGAAATTGCTGGGACAGCTGCGACGAATCAGACTCAACCGGCTGCAGCTCCGCGCACCGAGCGACGGGGGAGGCGCACCAGGCGCACCCCTAGTCAGATTTCTACGCGCTCACTGCCAGCCTATATGAAAGAGCCAGGCGAGCATGAGCTGGTTATTATTCAGTGAGAACTCTTTGCCACCTTTCTGCCACGTTAGTTGGGAGTCTCACATATGTCCCCCACACCAGAGGCTCACAGGATATGGAAGACGCACCCTTGACGGCACAGGTCGTCATGCCCTCTCTCAGAGAAGACGAGGACGAAAGTACAAATTCACATTCACACCACGAGTCACGAGCGTCTTCATATGTCGTCGTAAACGACGATACTCTTGTCCAAACACCTCTACTCGTATCTGACGAATCTAACGAAAATTTCCATGAACGAGACGACTCTAACGACCCTGCTCCTGTACAAACGGTGGATATTTCGGACATTCGGCAAATTGGCCTGTTCTCCCCACCTTCGGAAATCGAACTTCCAGATCCTCGGGGCGAAGCTCCACCTTATTTCGAAGTTGTAGGCGATCTGGTGGAAACTGGGACATCTTTGGATGGCCTTGCACGTGTCGAAACTACGGACACCTTGCCCATCGCTCCAGATAACTCGTCAATTACTAACGATGAGAGCTCTGCGGCGCCAGTATCGCGCAGACGGTCCGTGTTCCGCGGGTTGATTGATGCAGCCTCCCGCGCTCTTTCACAACCTCATGCCACTACACAGACCCCACGCACCTGGCCATCACAGGACGTGGCTCCCTCGACCCCTCCTCCCCGTCCATCGAACGTGTCTAACAGCCGGTATCGCACGCGTTCACCACCTGGTCGCCACCGTGCGACTCCGTCGGGTTCGGGGTCAGTTCTCAGTGTTACCTCTTCTGCATTGGGACGCGCCGTGTCACGCACAGGCTCTCGTTCAGTGTCCAATGTAGCCGGACTCACTTCGCCATCAACCATCTCGATTGCTTCAATCTCTGCCCCACTGACGCATACGGCCGTGCGCACTGATTTTGTGTACCCGCGTTCAGGGCCGACCCCCGAACAGTTGAAGCTTATCTCATCTGTGGAGTCGGTTAGCAAGTTCGGCGTGCCATATGGTCCAGATGCGGTTGCATATGCATCGGCGTCGCTTGTCAATCTACATGGACCGCCCCCTGAATTTGAGGAGCGCCCATCCATTGATGGTTTATCCGGCCCAAGTGGCCCCACAACACGAGCACGCTCCAGATCGACGCCCAGCAGGATGTCGCAAAATGGAAACGTATCCACCTCACAAGCACCCCCATCCCCGTCATCATCCTTGCCGCCTGCAAGGCAATCCGGTGCGGGCGTGCTACCTGCATCTTCCGAATCGGAAGTTGCTGGATCTTTACTGCCACTTGAAACAGGCGCCCCTGAGAAATATCCATCCGGCGCAGCATCAATATCTGAAAATTTTGATACCTCCGATGACGAGGTAAATGAACGAGAAGCGGTGATTTCGGCCGAGACGGCTTTACCTCGTGCACCCTCACCGTCGCCTACGGTCGGTACTACTTCCACTGTAACTACTGCACCGACGATCAAAGGAACTGCGTCTGAACTTGGTCCGGTCACGGAGTCTCCAGACGACACCGCGATGCCGAGCAGCCATCGACCCGCCATACCGTCCTTTAGTTCAGGAGCAGTGACAACACCTACAGCACGCAAACCCGTTGCACCGTCGTCTTTCCGCATGCCCTCAGCCCCGTCGAGTGATACACACCCCTCCTCGCGCTCGAGCTCCATGGAAACGTTCCGTACGGCTATATCTGGTTATGAACAGGCACGGGAATCAGACCGCGGAATGTCAGACACGGAGCACGACACGGACGCATTTACGGACGCGGAGAGCGGTGCAGAGACGGAGACAGAAACACCGCCCGCAACACCGCATGCTACTCTTCCACAAAATAGAGTATTCGGTCCTGAGCCACACTCCTTGAGCGTCTGAGACGACATGGAAGATCTGTATTTATCTTTTTGTGTGGTGTGGGTTTCCGGGTTTCCCCTCCTCTTTTTTGTTTACATTTTTTTCAAGTGCTTACTTACTTGTGAGAGTCCGTCCTTTACTTACTGTTGTATCTATATGGGAGTTTTAACTGCTATTTTTTACTTACCTCTTTTTTTTGTACAGAAACAATTTAGATAAGTAGATAAGTATTGACGGTCATGCCCCTAATCGTTACTTGTCACGTGCTCTTGGATGGCCGAGATGGCCGAGGACCGATTGATAGTTTGTTTGTTCGAAGCGTCAGCGTCAACGAAGCCTGTCCCCTCATCATAATGGCCAGCGGCAAAATAATCATTAGACCGCGCAAATTACAAGACAACCCCAACACCGCTACAACTGCTGGTCCCTCTCGCCTCGAAGTGCGCACCCCTGGCACGCCCGCAGCAGAAAGCCGCGACCATGACCGCGACGCGCCGCAGCTGCACCCGCCAGCGAATGACAACGACAATGACGACGACCACAACGACGGTGGTGACGGTGGTGACGATGACAATGATGAGGATGCGCCCATGACGAACGCAGCGACGCCTATGAACGAGGGTGACGACGAGGGCAGCGCGGCTGACGAGCCCGAAGCGGAGCCCGGATCCGTCTCGGATGCGATGCCCATGCCGCGCCCGCGTGGACGCCCGCGTGGGCGTGGGCGCGGCGCACTCGTGGGTAGCGAGCGTGCAGCACGCGGGCGTGGACGTGGACGAGGGCGCGGACGCGGACGCGGCGCGCGCGGCACCGTTGGTAGCGTTGGTGGTGGGAGTTTTGGTGTTGGTGGCGGCAGCGGCGGCGGTGGTGGTGGAGGCGGGATCACCATTCGGCTGCCTGGGCGCGGCGGTGGAGGTTTGAGCGGGGACGGTGGTGCTGGCTCTGCCGTTGGTGGCGCAGCCGACGACGAACCGGTGGCGGCAACGGGGGAAGAGGGCACGCCTGGCCTTGAGGGTGGCGGCGTCGTGCTGCAGGACGAGGAGGTGATGGGCGGGGGCAAGCCGTTCCGCGTTATTCAGGGCAAGGTGTATGTCATCGAGGGGGACGAGTTCATCACCGGGGACGACCCCAGGGGCGACACGAAGATCGATAGAAATGGGAATTTGCTCGGTGGTACGTGTATTTCCCT
Source organism: Lactifluus echinatus (assembly GCA_003315975.1). Lineage (NCBI taxonomy): Eukaryota > Fungi > Basidiomycota > Agaricomycetes > Russulales > Russulaceae > Lactifluus > Lactifluus echinatus. The sequence goes on from QFEA01003725.1 coordinate 8,534, forward strand.
TCACTTTCAGGGATGATGGGGGGGGGGACTCTTCGCTTCGTTCATCAGCTCAGACGCATGCTGCACGCAGGTCGTAGGTTCAAAGCGCAGACGTTCAATTTACCAAATCGCCATCCCGAGCGGATGTACATGCTGGCGATCGACGCAGCGCGAACGTCAGGCTTCCGCGATTCTCTGTACTATTTCCGCCGCAATCCGCTGGCCCACAAGCTCAACGCAACACAACCCGAAAAGGAGTACCTCATTGAAATCGGCAAACTTGGTTCGCACCTGCGCACACGCAGCGTGACACTGATCACCGCGCGCAGCGCATTCAAACTCCATGGCGCAAAAACACTCATTGGTGCGTGCTGTATCCCGCACCGCGTTCGAAACGATAACGAACGAAACTTTCCTTGAAAGACGGACGGTGGGTCGTTGATGACTACTACGAAGATAAGGTGCTAGCCGAAATCACCGAAAAAGGGCTCAAGCCGGGCGACCTCGTCGGCGAACTCGCGGACCCCAATGCGCCCTCCGCGGCAGCGCTCGCCGCTGCCGAGCTTGCCAATGCGCAAAAAGCCGACCGCGCAGGAGCCACGCAGGGCATCTACCGCGCAGGCGGGCCGACGACGCTCTTTGGTGGGCCCGGCTGGGGCCCCTACAGTGATGGCCCGCTCAACGCGGTGCGCAAGTCACTGCTGAACCGTGATGGGCTGAACGAGGAGAATTGGATGTTCATCGCGGCGCAGCGCACGGCTGAGGCGAGCGTGGAGTGGGCAAAGCATCGCCGTCGCGCGCTCGTGCCGTACGGGGGAATATTTGGTGCTACTACTCTAACTGAAAAGGACGAGGAGGATGACGAGGAGGAGCAAGTTGGAAAAGGCCGGGGCCAGAGCCAGGGCCAAGGGCATGGACAGCGGCAAGAACAAGAACGTGCACAGGATCAGCAACAAGAACAAGAACAGCTACAACGGGGCAGTGATGCAAGTACACGGAAACGCAAGCGTGCACGAAGGGAGGATAAAATACCAAGGGGGGTGTATGAACCCCACACTGGTATCGTACTCTGTTAGTTTCCCTTTTTTTTTTTTCTGTGGCACATTGTCATCATGGTTATTACCGTTCAACAGATCGCGCGGATACACAGCCAACACGGGCTCGTTGGGAGGGCTTGAATGACGCCACGGAGAAGCGACATATTCTCGGGGGCGCCAAGGCCGGCAACGGGGCGTGGGCTCTTGCTTGGGTCGACACTATTATGGAACTTCCCGCAAGCGAAGAGGACCATGAACTCGGTCGTGCCGCTGCGGGAGAACGTACGCGGATGTTGGAACTCGCGGCAGCCGACATGAATTCATAGCCCATATCACCCTTTATGAATACTTGTATGTTCCACTAGTCCTGCTCAGCCTATTTTTATATTGTGTCTCCCTGCGCCGATGGGCACGGGCAATCGTTGAGGCTAAAACTGATTCCTTCATGCCCAGCCGCGTGGCTGCTGTGGCTGCTGACTAGAGAAAAAATCGGCGGGACATCTTACAGTTTACAGTATTCCATAGAGGTCTTACTTGTCCCTTTATAAGAGCTGGAAGTCTGTCTATCGGCGACTGCGACTCTTCCTGCTGCGAGTGGCCTAGATCGAGTAACTCTACTCTTCGCTACCTCCACAGCATAGGGCTAAAGTTTGTTCAACAGTTGTACGCCACCTCGCCACGATTGAACAAGGCCCGCAGATGTTGCTTCGCCCGTCGCTTACACAACTCTTAGTAGGCGCAATCAAGTGGGCGCAGCGAGAAGCCGGACATGTAAATCGTCCCTGAATTGTTCACAATAATGGCGATGTCTTCACCACATCTTCGAAATAGACATCCATGCATTGGCCGTGCTGCCAAACCTTACACGTTTCACAGTGGATAAAAAGCTTCCCCGTATGTTCCTCACCGTAACCTATGGATTTAGCGACAAGTGTAAGACGGATGTCTTTTCCCTGTGCGGCTCTGGTAATTGATGTGGATACCGAGAAATGACTTGGGAGGGGGAGTGCACGTCCACGTGAATAGGAGGTAGGCATACCTGTACTGCCACATACACGACGCATGGTCTCCCCTTATCGACCGTCCAACAGCAAGCCCTGTGAAGTGAACGGCATATTGAGTTCCAGAAATACAAGATTGATGGGTCACTGATTATTGCGCACGGGAGGGAGGCAGCCTTTTTTTCTGGGGTAAATCCAATCATTGATCCAGATTGTACTTAACAGGCCTTGGTCGAGAGCACGTAGCTCTCCCTGCATATCGCTATCTATCAAAGGTACTCATTTCGGCACGTGTGGCAAATTTGACTCCGCGAGCACTTTGAACGACCAGTTGAATATATATATATATTAGATATACCACCCAACTCAGATCAGTCTGGGGTAAATCATAGGTTCACCTGTCTCCGTCCGCAAGCCAAAATGGTGGCAATGATTTGACTGATCGTGGCGAGGCCAGAATTCACCTTTAGTACTGTCTACATGGATTTCATTGGGACTTCTCGCCGAGTGGACCCTGGCAACGCCTGATGACATTTGGATGCTGGTCGATGTCCGTCATGTCCGTCTCGTCACGCCTCGGCGTCAGAAACAAGATCCGACTGGTCGATCTCGAAAGATTTCCCAAGAAACGATATTTGCCATAAGGTTCCCAATCTCGGTTGGAGAGACACGGTCACCGCCGGGCGGATCCTCCTCCGAGGAACGACATACAGTACAACACATACGACATGCCCCATGCCCACGTCAACTTGAAGAAATAAGTGATCATTGAGGACTTGTGACACCAAGTAATGTGCCCTAGTAGTGGTGGTGCAATACTCATCCACGATCTAGAACTGTACTCGCCGAACGCGCTGGAAGCAAACTCCAACACTACATAACACCATCCCCATCCTTATAAGCCATCTTCTTCATACCGAACATATCCTGCAGCTGGCCCATCCAGACGCGGTTTTGCCAATATCACTTAATTCTCCGAGGTGTCCTCGGTCATTCGTTCTCCATTCAACCCTCAACTTTGCTGGTGTTTGTCATCCAGGTAGCCGGTGGTATCGGCCGAATCGTTCGAGTGTATTTAAGCTAGGTAAAGCTAGGTAACCTTGGACTTACTTGCATAACTTGCAATTGCATAACTCGATCATCTCCGCGCGTGATCCTTCCTTGACTTCTTGCTGTTTTTGTGATCTTCTCGTTTATCCTCCGCTGATATCGATCCAAGCTACCGTGCTGTCAAGCGACGTGTCTTGAGGTCTGAAGTTCTCTCACATCTTCATCTCTTCCTTCAAGCTGACAGCCGACCTCGACTCGCTTTTCGCGGATCTGTGTACCCTCCCCCTCCCCTCTTGTATCCGTTTCATTCACGAACTTGTGCGCAAACCCTCGCGACTCACTTTATCGCATAGTAATCTATGTTATCCTGTCGAGACCGTTGAATGAGGCTTGGCCCCGAGTCGCACCTACTCGCAATCAGCAGCGCTCGCTCGCAGCCCAAGCTCGCCATCCCGCAGAACGAACGCAGTCCGTGCTATCGTCACCTTGACGCCAGGCGGTGAGGGAGCTCTGAGCATCAACTCGGAGGGTATTCATCGCTGCATTATTTACCGCGCAGATGGAGCGACGATAATGCTCCTTGGCAGCAGACCCGATCTTCGGACTCACGGCTTACGGCCACAGTGATCATGATTGTCGGTGGGCGCGATGCTCCAATTCCCTTCGAAAAAGGGAAACCAGGATGGGCTGAACGAGGAGACCGACTCGAAATGTCCTCCGCAGAATTGCGTCGTCGCACGCTCATCCGAGAGCATTATTTGGTGCTCATGTAAAGGACGAGGAGGAAGGTGAGGGAGGATACTGGGCCAGGGCCAGGGGCCAAGGGTGAGGGCGAGGGTAAGGGCCGTGGGAGGGGCAGGGGCAGGTTCAGGGACGAGAGCTTGAGTGATCAGGAACAATAACAGTAACAGCGGGATGACGAGAAAGCGCACGGCGCTAGGCGCTAGCACAGTTTTTTGTTCTTTTCATTTCGTCTCTTTGATATCCCGTGAGTACACGACACGACCAACCCAGGTTTCTGATCTGATCTGGATAAGGGGGCGTGCCATGGCCATATAGACTCGGTTCAATCGGCATTGCCACCGTCAACTTCTTGCATCGATTGTGCCGCTTCAACACCGTAATACTTCTGTCCAGCATTCAGCTTATTTTTATTGCGTCTCCCTCCCACGGAGTGAACAGATAAATCGTTGAGATGGTGTGTGTATACAGACATAAGGTATCCGCCATGGACATCCAAACAACAGCTAAGTATAGGTAAGATGGATAATTTCAGAGCCAAGAAGAAAAAAAACAGAGGCAGGTGACATGCAACAACAGATAGCGGCAGACATATGCACAGCACAATATAAACACGGTATCAGGTCCGAGGGTCACTCAACGCTGATCATGAGAATTCCGTGTCCTCGTCGTGCCCAAACGCTCAGAGACCCTAGCACGGTGATTCCTATTCTTGAGATGTACTTCGAAATTACTCATGCTATCACCAGGAATATAGAGCTGGCTCGATAGTCAGCATCAATCATACAGAAATGGCATACGATTACAAACCTTCCCCGGACAATCTAAACATTTCACTCGCCACTCTTGTTCGCCACCAGGTGCTGAACGCGGAACGATATCAAACCTATCGTCGGGGTATTTGGCCATCATTGCGGCATGTGCGGCAATAAGCGACTCAGGTGGCGAGTCCTGTGAGCGACACGTTTAATCCCAGAAATACATACTAGTCGGCTACTAATTTCACTTACCTCGGTGTTATGAACAGGCGACGTCGGCCGATCTGAAGGTCCCGGAATTGGAGGTGAAACACCGTCCGTTGTTGGCGGTGGCAGGGGCGTGTTCGAATCAGATTTCGAGTGACCAGTGCCATTAAGCTTCATCCGCTGAATCAAGGGTGATTCTGAAGCACTCGAACTCCCCGTTGAAACGGGAGAGACTGCCCGCTCAGGGTCAACGTGACGACGTCCACCACCTGTCGGCCCACGACGTGGTACCTCGACCACGGGCTCTGGCTTGCTAGGCGTCTCGGGCTCAGGAGCCGTTGCCGGCGTGGGTTCATCTTGATCAACTGGGGTATTGGCAGCGCGTGCGGCTGCGCCACCTTTCTTTTTGGGGTAGATCTTCGACTTGTCAGTCTCCGTACGCAAGCCAAGATGGTATTCAGGATCCGGATTGTAAACGACGGGCCTCGGCCGACGATGGCGGTGCCAAAATTTACCTGTAGTGCATAGTCAGAAGACTCTGATGTAGATCTGACTGTCTCGAATTTCGTACCACACGTGCCACATTGGGACTTGTCGCCAAGTGGGCCTTTGCGACGCCCGATGGCGATGTCTTCTGGACATCCACAATTCGAACAATGCCAAATCCCATTGATGAAATTTGGATGTTGGCCGTCGGCAAATTCCTTCTCTTTTGCTTCTCTCTCAAGTTCCTTGGCACGCTTCGCTGAAATGACCCTTGGAATTCTGTTGTCCTGGGGAGGGGGAACGGGCATGGGGGCAGGGGGGTCATTCTCTAGCGGTGGCGGAAGTTTTGACGCGTCTGCAGCAGTGGACATTGTGGGAGCCGAAACGTGAGCACGGGGATGAAGAACGGTCGGAGGATATGATGGCGGCTTGAACAACCCCTTCGTCTTTTTCTCCTTCGGTGCAGAAGGGGTGGGCACAGTAGGTGTAGCCATAGGTAACGTTGGTGTAATGACGGCAGTGCCGTTCTCTGATGCTACCATATTGGCAATTGTAAGCGACGCAGCTGCAGCCGCAGCTCTTCGTGACGTGGGCGCTGTTGCGGCCTGGGCTAACGCGAGGACAGCAGGATCCACGTCTGGGAAGCCGACGGCAGGGGTGCGAAGGGTCTTTATGGGTTCACGATCAGGGAGTGCGATACCGCGTCTCCCACGAGTGTTCCGTTTCTTCCGTTTGTTCATCTCCTTCTCGCGCTCTTTCTCATTGCGTTCCATCTCGCTGTCACTGAGGTAGTTGAGAGTCGGCGTAAACGCTTGCACTTGATCCATTGGACGAGCCACCGATGTAACAGGGGAGAGGAAGGACATGCGCAAGTCGTCATCTTGTACAGCCGTGCCATCTGATGGGTGCCCGACAAGGAAGAGGGACTTCTGATATGTCTGAACTTGCTCTCGTATTGAATGGGCGATAGCAGTCCTAAGAAAAGACGTGATATGGTCGGGACGTTCCCAGACAACGGACGACCTCAATTGCCTACCTAAACTCGCCACCTAAACCAAGTTCCCGAACATACACCTCAGCAAACTGCTCAGGCGAAGCACTGGGATTTTCGATGTCCCATTCAAATTGATCATCAAGCTTCATCGATCCGATACCAATATCGAGCTGTTACGGCAGATGTGCATCAGCTTCCCAGCATGAGGTACGCGGGCGCACTACATACCCTAATAAGGATACGCATCTCCTCTTGCTGCTCCTTCCCGTCAACCTCAATATCAGCTACAGTGGCAGGGGCATCCGGATCGCGCTCGACCTTTACATTGGCATCCACTTTGCGTCTTTTCCTGCCAGTTATGAGTGCTTCCTTTGGCCGTTTCACAACAGCTGGAAGTTCCCTGCGCCATTTGTCCCACCAGGCCTTTTCCTTATCGTCGAACAGACCTCGCTGTAACAACTCGACCTCGTTTTCAGGAGATGAATCTGTTGTATGGGCCTGGAAATCGCTCAGTTGATCCTGAATTGACTTGATGATAATAGACAAATAATTAGGCGCCAAGGCATAGTCATCGAGGAGGGACTGCGCAAATATCTCCGGTGTAATAACGGGGTCTTTTATGGTCATCAATATGCAAAGCAAAACGGCAGTGCGCTGAAATTACCCACCATTGAGATTCCATACAAATGCTTCACGCATCCTCTGGTGCTCGACTTCAAATTCTAAACGAATCGGCACAAGAATTTCCTCGCGCCTTGCTTCTTCTGGGTCAACTTTAGCAGGTCTACGAGCAAAAGAAGATCAACATGAGTAGAGTTCCGTCGCTAAAAAGACACACACTCACAATCTAAAGCCTTCTCGCCTACCCCTTTTTCTATTGTCCCGCAGGCGATGTCCGGGGTATGTGACGCCGAACTTCGTTCTTAACTTCTTTCCATCTGTAACCTCCCACCACAAATCACTATTCTCGCCTCGATATGACCGTAGCTCCTCGCTCATGTGTTCCTTCATACTGCGATAGATCGCCTCGTATTTCTCATCGCGGGCCATCCAGCCCTTCACCTCCACTACCTCTTCTTCGACCAGAGGCTTGATGTCCGTAGGAGGTACGAGGGTTACACGCATCGTTTTATTACTTGCGGGAGCGGGTGCTGGTGTTGCAGCGGGAAGTGAAGGTAACGTGGTTGCAGACGGCGCTGCAGAGGAGGGAGTAGCTGGAGGATGGGGCTGAGGGTGAGGGTGGGGAACCGCAATAGTTGAATCTTGGACGACAGGAAGGCCAGGAACTTCAGGCAAACCAGTGGTTACCCCTAGGGCATCATTGCCATGTATCTGTATCTGCATCTGTGCAGGTGTCACGACGGTCTGTGGCATCTTTGGCACAACAGGGCTTTGCAGAGGCGCCTGCACGTCCTGGAAACCGGGCGCACCGAGCACCGTCGGGCGTTGTCTCATTCCCCCGCCACCAACCCCTACATTGGGAACGCCAGAAGGCGTCTGGAACGGTACAGTAGTACTCGGCATCGAGGTTTGTGAGACTTGCGGAGGAAGTGACGGTTGACCACCTGCAAGCTGTGGCTGGAAAAGGTTGGGGTCATCGAGACCTTGTGGAAGTTGAGGAATTGAGCCGGTGCGAGAAGGTACAACATGAGGTGGTCCCATGAGTCCGCCGCCGGCGCCTCCAATTAGAGCGGGGTTTGGTGAACCCATGGACTGCACAAGTCCACCTGCGCCGACGTTGCCTGCATTGAGCCCGGCCAAACCTCCTCCACCAATACCACCAAATTGAGGTGAGGGCTGCATATCGAGACCGCCCTGCCCCATAAGCCTTCTCTTCCGGCCAGGCGAGCCAGGGATTGGCGTGCTTGGGACTTGACTGAATCCCTGCGGCGTCTGTACCCGAGGTTGCTGCTGCTGCAACAGTTGTTGTTGTTGCTGAAGCTGCTGTTGTGGGAACGGAGAAGTTGCATGGGTAGGAGTAGTAGCTTGTTGTTGTTGCTGCTGCTGCTGCTGAGGAGGAAGCGATGACTGGATCGGCGTTGGGGGCTTTGGTGTGCTGATAGGTTGTCCCTGGCCAAAAATATTAAACCCGCTAGACGTCCTAGGTCGACTCGGCGGCCGTTGAATCCCACCGAGCTGACCAACGCCCCCCAATGCAGGAGAAGACGGCGTAACTACCGTTGGAGCACCGGAGTGGAGGGACATTTGAGATTGAGAAGTCCCAGGACGTGATGATGGTGGGCGTGGAGGCGGCGGTGGCATCATTTGAAACTGGGGATTTTGTTGCGGGAACTGCTGGGCC
>QFEA01003727.1:5136-15468 GCA_003315975.1 Lactifluus echinatus
TAGCTACTCTACTATGAAACATGAGCCACAATCCCATCCAGCGTGCTACGAATCAACCCTGGGCTGTGTCCGTCAGTGCTGCTAACCTGAGGCACCGTATGCGCCCGTGACATCACCCTCCGTTTAGGTGGAGGGCACGAAGCGGAGGACACGGCGGCACCCGACTTGGTTCTGGAGTCTCTCCATGGCGCGGCCGTCCGACGCGGAGTTTTCCATGCATGCGATGTTCTCGTGGAACACTGACATCGCGAGGCGGTGTCGACAGATACGTTGTTCTTCACGTAGATTGTCGAGTTGCTGCTCGTATTCCTGGAGTCGTCGGGTGATGTATAGGATTTGTTCGTCGATTGCGTTATACCGGGACACCTCGCCCATGAGCCCCCAGTTCCCGTGGTCCATGAGGTATTGTGCCACCAGCTTGTATTGGGCTGAGTTGGCGCGGATAAGGTTGAGGGCCCAGCCCGGTACCGTTTCGCAAATTTCGTCGGGACGGAGGCGAGGGAGTGCGCGGAGTTGGTGTCGATATTTGGGTTCGTCATGTCCCATGGTACCCAAGGCTTCGTGTGGCGTGGGCGAGATCTTGACCCATTTGGCCAATCGATACGATCCGTCTGGCATGGGGATGTAAAAGTCAGGGCACCGACTCGGCGTATTACGCATATATCCTCGGAAGGACACTTCTTCGTCGTCAGCCGTGGTGCTCTCCATGTCTTCTTCTTCGATGTCTCGTTGTCGTGTTTCGATAGTGCACAGGAGTCCGTGTACCACATCGATGAGCTGGTCGGTGGTAAGTGATGACCCATTGTCATGGGCAAGTAGTATGTTGCGCGTGGAGCGCGGGGAGATGGGGGCGCCAGGTCGTTCGGTGGCCTGGATGATGTCGGCAACCGTGTGTCCGACCGTGTTAGGTGAGAGAGGTAGTGTGGTGCGATTAATGTCCGGATTAATGATTCGTAGGGGTTGTGGTTGCCGGAGTTCGTTCGGAATGGGTTGGTGTCTGATCTCCATGTTGACATCGTCATCCGTGGTGGTGGACTCGGTGGGGATGGGTTCGGCGATGGCTTCGTAATTAATGGTCTCGAGGGGAGTGTTGACGCCTGAAGTGTTGGAGGCCATACTTGATAACGATGAGAAGGTAGAAGGTGATTTGGAGGGAGAAGAAGATGGCGAGGAGAGCAATGTCCGAGGGGGGAAGATGGGGCATTGATCTGACGAGTCTTTGGTGTCCTTTTATCTGTCAGGGGGTGCTCTCGCTGGTAAGATGCGATCAAGTCGGGGGCGAAGACTTGGTCAGCAGGTTCCCATGTATTATCACTTACGGGGTAACCTTTCCATTTGATCAGATATTGTAGGGTTTTCTTTCTTCCGTGATGGCGATGTCCAATAATACGTTCCACTTCATATTCCTGTTCCCCATCAATCAGATCGGGTGGCGGTCGTGTGTAATTTGTTCCGTGTTCCTCGGTTTCTACGTATGGAGTAAGGAGTGATGCGTGGAACACATCATGGATGGTCCAGGTCGGCGGTAATTGGAGACGGTATGCCACCGGGGATATTTGTTCGGTGATGGTGAACGGTCCTAGACGTTTGGGAGCTAATTTGGGGGTGGCATATGGGAGTTTCAGGTTGCGCCCATCAAGCCAGACTTCGTTTCCAATCTGATATTGAGGTGGAGGCGTATCAGTGGCACTGTTGAGCGCTTGTTGGATGTGGCGTCTGCATTCCATCAGTTTTTGATGGCGTTCTTCTATGGAGTGATTATTTGACGTGTGTTCTGGGTCGAGGGCTACTTGTGGTACGTATCCTATCAATATTTCTGATGGTGGAGTTTTTGTGGTGTTGTTGGGGGTGGTGTTGTGTACAAATGTCGCGAGTGGTAGCCAATCAGCCCAGTCGTTTTGTTGGAGGTTCCCGAATAAGCGTAGGTATTGTTCCACCCATTGATTGTTCCGTTCTGATAGGCCATCCGTCTGTGGATGATAGGCTGTGCTGATATTTTGTTGTATTTTTAACTTTTGACATAAGGCACGGGTGAAGTGAGATGTGAAACGGGGATCTCTGTCTGTGATCAGTTTCCTGGGTGTTCCGAACCATCGGAATACATGTTCGAGGTATAGTTGGGCGACTCCTTCTCCCGTGATCTGAGTGTGGCAGGGGAGGAAGAGCGCCGCACGGGAGCATCCGTGATCTACGATGGTGAGTATTGTGTCGAATCCTTTACTGAGGGGTAGAGCGGTGATGAGGTCCATAGCTACCGTCGAGAAAGGGAGGGGGTCATCTGCGATGGGGATCTTGTACATTGGTACTCTTTTTCTGTGAGTGATGTTCTTGTTTTGTTGGCAGATTGCGCATCCTTTCACATATTGATCGATCCACGTGTTGATTCCGGGCCACCAATATTGGTATGTGACTTTGTGGATAGTGTTGTCTCTTCCTAGATGTCCTGCGAGTGGCGAGTCATGATATCGTCGTAGTAGCATTTGTCGTACTTCTTGATCAGGGGGTACTACTATTTGATTTTGTCTCGTGGTCCAGATTCCTTTCTGTAGAACGAGTCGATATGGTCTTGCCCATCTTCTTAATAGTTTGTGGTGATGAGGGTACTGTTGTATTTTGACGACGTCCGTGCGTGGGTCCTTTGATAGGGGATCTGTGAGCCGATTGATGAACATTGAGGGTGAAAGGATCGTAACGTCTTCGTTGTCTTGCTTTCCTTGGTCTGCCTGTGGTGGTCTTGACAGCATGTCTGGAGCGGCATGGACTTTTCCTGGTACATGTTTAAGCTGGAGGTTGTATTCTTGGAGCTCACTGAACCATCTTGCAAGTCTGCGGTTGACTTTGCGTGGTGTTTTCCAGTATAAAAGGTTGGCGTGATCTGTGAGGATGGTCACTGGTGTTTCTGTGCCTGCAAGGTGTGGTCTCCAATGGTGTAGGGCTTTAATGATGGCCAATAATTCTCGCTCGTAAATGTCGTAGTTTCTTTCTGTAGGTGTGAATGTGGCGGAGTAAAATGCGACAGGGTGTTGTACTGGGGTGTGCTTTGAGGGGTGTGGTTCTCCCTCCTGCGAGAGTACGGCTCCCACGCCGTATGCGGAGGCGTCCGTTGCTAGGAAAAAGGGGCGGGTGTAGTCTGGTTGGCGTAGAATTGGTGACGAACACATGAGTGATTTAAGTTTGTCAAAAGCTTGTTGTTGGTTCTGCGTCCATTGGAACGGAGTGTCCTTGCATGTTAGGTCAATGAGGGGTCGGGCCGTAGTGGAATAGTGGGGAATGAAGTAGCGATAATAGCCTGTGAACCCAAGGAATGCGCGTATGTCTTTGACCGTAAGTGGTGTGGGCCATGTTTTTACGGCTGAGACCTTAGACGGATCCATGTGGATTTGTCCTCCTTCTAAGACAACGCCTAAGAACTCGATGCGTTTTTGTGAGAATGCACATTTTTCTGGTCTGAGGAAGAGGTCATGGTCTTGTAATTTCTGTAGTACACGTTCAACACAACGTTGATGGAATGTGGGGTCGTTTTTAGTTGCGATGAGGAGGTCATCCATGTAGATTACGAGCCATCCTTCGCGGATTTCTTCTTCGAATATTGCGTTCATCATGGTCTGAAATGTGGCTGGTGAGTTAGTCATTCCAAAGAACATTACTGTGGGTTCAAAGAGTCCTTGGTTAGTGGTGAACGCGGCTTTCCATTCATCCCCTTTCTTGATACGAATGTTGTTGTAACCCCATCGGACGTCAAATTTGGTGAAAAGGGATGCACCTCGTACTTTGGCGATGAGTTCGGGTATGAGTGGGAGTGGGTACTTATTCTTGATCGTCCATTCGTTGAGTCGTCTGTAGTCTTGCACCGGTCGGAGTGCGCCACTCTTTTTTTTAATAAAAAAGAAAGGTGCCGCATATGGACTCTTTGATGGTCGAATGTATCCTTTTGCCTGTTGTTCTTTGAGAAATTCTTCAAGTGCTTGTTGTTCTGGTTGCGTGAGCGCGTAAGGGCTTCCCTTCAGGTCACTGGGTGCTCCAGGTTTCAGGTCGATCGCGTGGTCCCACTTCCTACTATCTGGGAATCTTTGGGCTTCTGCATCGCTAAAGACTTTGGCGAACTTTCTGTACGCGGGTGGAATAGAGCTTTCTTCGGGAGAGTGATCCATAGCATCATTCGGTCTTTCACGGTAGTTTGTCTGTCTGATGTTGGCTATTCGTCGAGCTGGTTGGGGAGTACCTGTCGTGAAGTCCAACGAGCGTGCAATGAGCGGAAGTTGTTCGGTATCTAGCCAGCCTCTAGCCCAATCGATGCGCGGTTGCATGGCTGCGAACCAAGGATATCCTAGTATGATCTTTTGTTCTCCCAGATGAGTGAGGAAGAATCTCATGTTGGTACGTTTGAGTCCGGTCTGGACTTGTAAATCCACGTAGCGTGTGATGTTTCCTGCTTTGTTTAGCGTTCCATCGACGTTGTAGACCGGCCGTGGTGTCCTAAGTTTTTTGATGTTGAGTCGTAGTTTTTGAGCATAATTGAGGTCAAGGAAATTTTCGGTTGCGCCACAGTCTAATAGTACTGTGCTTTCAGCCCTCTGAGATCGTGTGTGAAAAAACATTCTCATTGTCATGGATTTTCGATTCGATAAATATACACGATTTGGTAATTGATTCCTAATCCAGGCTGAACGGACTAGGCAGAGGGAAAATTTGCACCATTATTTTCTTCGGCTCCATATCTCTGCATGAATAATTCTTTGTCGTCGTTGGACAGCGCGTTCATTTGTTGGAACAGGGTGTCGATGCGTTCTTCTGGGGTGTGATATGTTTCCTCCGTTGGGTCTCCCTCCTGCCAGTCTAGGAGGCTGGTCGTGCGATTGTGTTGTTGCTTTGGAGCGCGGCAGTCTCGCGCGAAATGTCCCATTTTACCACAATTATAGCATGCTCCTTGTGTACGTTTCTTGTTTGGATCATTGGTGGTCTGTACGACTCGCCCTTGGTAGTTGTTCTGTCCCCTGTAGTTGTTCGGGGCTCTCGTACGGTCTACATCCATTGGGACCGGGATGTTCCTCATATTGGGTGGCGCGTTGCTGGAGTTGTACATCCTTTGTCCTCCGAAGGGTTGTTGGAAGGCATTAGGACGGGGGAATCTTGGTGGGTTGGGATTCCTCTGCATGTTCCAGTTCTGGGGTCGGCTCTGCCAGTTGTTCCACGAGTTTGGACGGGGTCCTGTGTTTTGCGGAGGTTGCGTTGGTCCTCTTTTGTGGAAGATTGCGTCTATCATTTGACGCGAACGGACACTTTCGATAGCTCGGGTTTTGATATCTTCGTAGGTGTAAACCATTGGAGGTTTCAATACGTCTTCGAGTACGGTTTTGGGGAGCGCGTTGAGGAATAGTTGCGTGACTGCGTGGTCTCCAGCTTCATATTTAGCGAGGTGAACGTTTTGTTCGAATTCTTGGATAAATTCGTCGATGAGGGGCCATCGGACCCGCATTTCCTGTAAATGCATGCGAGCACGTGGGACCTTTTGCGTATCCACAAATTGTTGTTGAAACTCGTCAATGAATTGATTCCAGGTGTCTTCATCGTCGTCGATATCCGGGTGGAGAAGATCGACCCATTCCCCCATGGTTCTGACCCAATTTTCGACTTTGGGTCCTTGGATGAGCGTGAGTGCGATGGCGATGCGTTTAATGTAAGAACGTAGTGCTCCTACGTCCATGTTCACTCTGAAGTAGGCTTTAAGTGCATCTAGGAATGCGTCGGCTTGTCCTCTGTCTCCGTCAAAGATAGCTGGTAATGCTCCCATGATTTTTGCGTCTCCTGCGAGAACGACGTTTGGTATTGGGTTTTGTGGGTTCGAGTTGTTGGGAGGTCCTCCTCCTCCGCCATTTTCGTTTCCTCCGCCTCCTCCACCTCCTCCGCCGCCTCCTCGAGGTGGGGGAAAGTGGGGGCGTTGTGGCTTGTTATTGGTCGGGTCAGGGTCTTTTCTTCCGAACACCCTTTTGAGGTTTTCGGCTGGAGTATTGAAATAGAAGGTGGATGTGCGTTGTGGGGCGGTGGGAAGCGTTTCTGGAATCGGTGAGGGTGGTCTGGTCACGGTAGTCATTACTTGGGTCGGTACGGTGGTGGTGGACGACATTCTTTTCAATTCTTCTGGGACGTCTGCAGTGAGTCTCGTAGTTGTGTCGTCAATAGCTTCTGAGGATTCTGCGTCTGATGTCGCGTTTGGTGGTGGTGTGTCTTTCCTGGGTGGTGGTGTAATGAGTCTGGATACTGGGATATAGTCTCGATAAGTGTCAGTGGCCTTGTATGTTCCTTCTTGGTTATATTCTTCAAGTTCAGGGTACGCTTTGCCTAGAAAACACTTGTGATTTTTGTCGTCAATGAGAACTTGGTACCACTTTCGTCCTTTGAATACTAGTAGATGTACGGCGTGTGATGGCTCTAGTGCGATGGTGTGGCTGTCGTGGAATGCCCAGCAAGAGAATGGTAGATGGATATCTTCTTTGTTGATATAGAACGCGACTGTGTTAATGGGAGCCCCTTCCTTTGGGCTTTCTTTGATGTATTCTCGTGGGGCCGTGATGTTCTGCTTGTTCTTAGTTCCCTGACGTAGAGGAAACTAAGCTGAGTCTGATGTTACGGGGCTTCCTTGAAGCGTGTTGGATAAAACAAAAGGCGTTACTCGTCCCAGAGTCGCCTTCTCCACGTCTGAACAATACCTCTCCAACCCTCCGTTTAGGGTGAGAGCGTGAGCTGAGTGCTCCTTAGGATGGTCTAGTACGACGCTTCCAAGTCCCACTTGGAAGGAACAGATCTTGCACACAAGATGAAAGCGAACCAGGGGTGTATTCGCTAAGTCTCTAGAGGAGACTCAGCTTAAGGTGGATACAACTAGTAGTGCCTCTACTTATACTAAGAGATCCTAGTATACGTCTACTAGTAATGAGTCATATCAATCAGAGGCAGTGTCCTAGGACTATAAGGAGTAGACCCTACGTAGCCAGTCCTAATAGCTACTCTACTATGAAACATGAGCCACAATCCCATCCAGCGTGCTACGAATCAACCCTGGGCTGTGTCCGTCAGTGCTGCTAACCTGAGGCACCGTATGCGCCCGTGACAGGGATAAGTGGCGCTCAGCTGAGCCGCTTGCTTCAGCATTAACCTCTCTGACCTCCTCAGCTCACCCAATGGCTGGCGCCACTTCCCACGCTTCTTCTGCGGGCCTGATGGTTGGGACGACCTCCCAACCTTCAAGCGCTTGCAGCTCCTGGGCTTCTTCTTCAGTTTGTAACCGGGGACGGCCCGGTTGTCCTTGATTGTCGAGAGGAGCGAATAAGAGGGAAAGGAGGGCTTCTTGACCATTGTTCATGAGTGTGTGTGTGTCAAGTGGGGAAGTGGGAGATGCGTCTTCTGGTTCAACAACCAGGGTTCTTATAGCTATTGGGTTCCTGCTATGAAACTCTTCCACAAGGTCTGAGGCGTGCACTTGGTCAGCTGGTTCCCAGCTGTCATTAGCCTGGGAGTATCCCTTCCATCTAAGGAGATATTGCAGGGTCCTTTTGCGCCCATGACACCTTGACCCTAGAACCTTCTCCACTTCATATTCAGTTTTGCCTTCCACAAGGTCAGGTGGTGGTTCTGGAAAGTTCTCTCCATGCTCCTCCGTCTCCTTATAGGGCAAAAGAAGCGAAGCATGGAACATGTTATGAATCTTCCATTGCGGTGGCAATTTCAATCGGAACGCCACTGGTGAAACGACCTTTTCAATCACAAAGGGTCCATACTGTTTGGGACTGAGCTTTGTGCTAGGATGGGTTAGTTTCAGATTTGTCCCTTCTAGCCAAACTTTGTCCCCTGTTTCAAAGGCATGATAGTGGCATTGCCCCTTTTTCCTTGTCGATCGGCGCAGAAGAAGCCTTTGAGCGCTCTTGATAGCTGCTAGCGCTCTACTCCGTAGGCCTTCCAGCCAATCAATTCATTTCTTTACTTCTGGAACAACTGGTTCCTTGTGCTCCACATGAATGGAGGGCATGTGTCCCATCAGAAGTTCGAAGGGCGTGAACCCTGTAGTTGCATTTGGTCATGAATTATGGACAAATTGGGCCATCAATAAGTGTTGCGCTCAATCGTTCTGATCGTCGTTTCCATAGATCCTAAGATAAAGCTCCACCCTTTGATTGGCACGTTCCGATTGGCCATCCATCTGAGGGTGAAATGCCGTGCTCATCGCCTGTCTAATTCCTAGCTTGTCACAAAGCGCCTGACAGAACTTGGAAGTGAAACGAGGGTCTCTGTCGGAGATGATCTTCCTGGGGACTCCATAATAAGGAAAGATCCGATCAATATACAGCTGCGCAATTCCTTCCCCTGTGATTGTCTTCCTACAGGGAAGGAAGATTGCGCCCTTGGAACACCCATGATCCACGAATGTGAGGATTGAGTCAAATCCTCCAGATTCAGGCAAGTCGGTGATCAGGTCCATAGACATGGTCTGGAAGGGAACTGCCTTCTCTTCTACTGGTATCGGTTGCAAAGGGACCTTTGGCTTCGTGGTGTTTGGCTTGTTACTCTGGCAAACAGCACATCCCTTCACATATTTTGTGACAAAGTCAAAGATTCCTGGCCACTAATAGTCCCTGGCAATGGCCCGTCGAGTGTTGGCAATTCCAGGATGTCCCATGGCTGGGTGATCATGATACAATTTCAAAATGTCCCTCTTGAGCTCTAGGACTTCAGGGACCACTGGTCTCCCTTTGAAGTACCAGTGTCCATTCACTGAGTCGATTGGATAATCCTTCGCATATTTTTCAAATTGGCTGGGGGATGCATCCTGTCCCCTCCAAATATCGTTGTCCAGGTCTCGGGTGATTGCCGCTTTAGCAAATAGGTAATCGGGTAGCACCTGGACGTCCTCATTGTCATGCTCTCCTTGATACACTCCTGGAGGTCTAGACAATCCGTCTGCACGATTGTTTTTCCCAGGCTTGTGAATAAGGACAAAGTTGAATTCTGCCAGATCTGTAAGGTATCTGGCTACCCTTCGGTTGATCTTGTGTGCATCTCTGAAGTACTTGAGATTCGCATGGTCGGTGTAAACTTTGGTCTGGAATGTGGAGGAAAGGAGGATATGTCTCCACCTTCTCAGGCCTCGAATTAGGCCCAAGAGTTCGCGGTCATGGACATCGTATCCTCTTTCCACATCGTTGAAGGTTTTTGAGTGGTATCCTACCACTAATGGCCTTCCTTCTTCATCTCGCTGGAACAAGACCGCTCCTGTCACATATTGAGAAGCATCTACCTCCAGTTCAAAGGGTTTGTCATAATTCAGTCGGTTCAGTACTGGGTCAGACTCCACAATATGTAGGAGTTTCGCGAGTGATTCAGTATATTCGGGGGTCCATTTAAAAGGGACTCCTTTCTTCAGGAGATTGGTCAGAGGCCGTGCCAGATGAGCAAAGTTCTGCACAAAAGGTCTTTGATATTGTTACGGGGCTTCCTCAAAGCTGATGCAATAAAACGAAAAGGCGTTACTCGTCCTTGAGTCGCCTTGCTTGTGCTAAACGATACCTCTCCAACCCTCCGTTTAGGGTGAGAGCGTGTGCTGAGTGCTCCTAAGATAGTCTAGGTAGAACACTCCCAAGTCCCACTTGGAAGGAATAGATCTTGTCACAAGATGAGAGCGGGCCAAGAGTGTATTCACTAAGTCTCTAGAGGAGACTCAGCTTAAGGTAATACAGCTAGTAAGTGCATCTATATATACGACTAGTCAGGGCAGTGTCCTAGGGTTATAGACGGGGATACTACGTAGCCTTCCCTAATGGCTACTTATGAAACGCGATCACTGATACATACGAAACATACATGAAACGCTACTCGAAACACATCATATCAGGGCTGTGTCCATCACTGATGCCATGCCATCAGTGGCACCGTATGCACCCGTGACATCACCCTCCGTTTAGGTGGAGGGCGCGAAGCGGAGGACGTGACGGCACCCGACTTGGTTTCGGAGCAATTCCATGGCGCGACCATCCGACGCGGAGTTCTCCATGCATGCAACGTTCTCATGGAATACCGACATGGCAAGTCGGTGACGGCAGATGCGTTGTTCTTCGCGGAGATTGTCAATCTGTTGCTCATACTCCTGGAGCCTCCGCGTGATGTATAATATCTGCTCGTCGATGGCGTTGTACCGCGAGACCTCACCCATGAGTCCCCAGTTCCCATTGTCCATGAGATACTGGGCCACCACTTTGTACTGCGCCGAGTTGGCGCGGATGAGGTTGAGTGCCCAGTTGGGCACAGGGTCGCAGGGTTCGTCGGGACGAAGACGGGGGAGTG
>QFEA01003728.1:0-13974 GCA_003315975.1 Lactifluus echinatus
CATTGACGTGCAATA
This sequence comes from Lactifluus echinatus, assembly GCA_003315975.1. NCBI lineage: Eukaryota > Fungi > Basidiomycota > Agaricomycetes > Russulales > Russulaceae > Lactifluus > Lactifluus echinatus. Next base: position 16 of record QFEA01003728.1, read on the forward strand.
GTCGAGTCCCCTGGAACGTGTTCGCATTTCGGCACCCCTCGCGGTTTCTCACATCGGCAATATTTCTTTTTGGCAACCACATTGCTGACCACCTGGGCCTCGCGTTTTCTCTGACGTGCGGCAGAACACATAACCAGCATTCATTCAACCCCGCAATCTGCATCTTTGCATTCGCACGTTGTTATTGAAGTCTCCTTCGCTCACACTTCATCTCAGTCAACCATTTCACCGATAAACATGCCACACCGCCAAATGCCCGACAGGCAATCCTTCAATTCTCCCACGTTTCTACGCCATTGAGGCCTATATGCCTCACAGATGGCACCACCCTATTCCGTGCGTGACCAGGTGGCAGTGTACCACCTCTGGGAAATCCTTCAAGGCTATATATGCCGTGGTGATGCGTCATTCTCGCATCATACCACCCCTACCTTTGGGGCGCGGAGATTTCCTTCCCAGCATTTTGTAAATCTCCTGACTTGCACCATTTTTACGTCCTCCTCGTGACGTCCCACACCCTCAACTCACACCTACTTACCTCTGGCTTTCCTTGTGCCACGTCTCCCTTACTCGTCGGCTTGGGTGTCACATACTTTTATTACCCGTGTGCTAGTTACCCAGATGTCGCCTGAATTGGGGGACTCGAACAATCGGCGCTCTCTCCATTGAGTTATTATTTCCCATAGAAGCTACCTGTGAATATTGCATACGTTCAAATGAGAATCATTGAGGTTGTCAAGGCATTTTATCCTGGATCCTGAGGACCATGTGGATCATGACTTGTTCATTACACACGGGAAGTGATCGTGGTCCCGTGAACAACCTCGGGACGGAGGATCGCACAGTCGCAGTCGGGCAGTCGGAGGCCGTGGGGTACATGGAGACCGAGACCGACGACCTCATTGTATGACCACGTTGAACAAAGACTTAACGAACGGCGAATAAGGCCGACCGGCAAAGAAAAAGTATTTTATCAATTACCACTGTTTCGCAGTCGAGTCGCAACTGAGTAAGGACCCATGTTGCTCGCCAGGGGACAATAAGATGTTTTTTAAAAAAAAAATTCTCACTATCCCCCACGTTTTCAGGGCTCTCAGAACGTGGAACTTTCGATTCGATCCTCGACGCAAGTCAAGGCCCCCCGTGCAGGAGGCGCAACGTTTCACGCTGGATTTCACACCGGATTCTAGAAGAGAATTCAGTTCAGTCAGGTATTCAATATTCAATTTTCGTCTGCACTCTGCACATGGCACACACCGAAGTGGCTAAGAGGAGATGTCAGGTTAAAATTCGATAACGCCCTGATAACACGTTGGATCACACGTGTACAGTAGTTTATTAAACACTAAGTGAGCAACACCCCCAACTGCGTTCGCTGTTCATTCTACCTGTCAAAAAGCCATTGGGGTAAATACATTATCCAGCCAATCTCAGAGACCAACTCCTAGAGGCCATATACTGAGAAACACGCCCATCGGCATGGGCATATTTCCCGGACAAGTAACGCGACCCGGCAGTGGCTCGAGTAATTAACGGAACGTGGAAGGACTGTGGGGTCGAGGACAGTTTAGAGTAATAAGGACAGCGAATAGTAGGGGTGATCTCGGGAACTCTGTACTGACAGTTCACAGAAAGTAGGTAAGATGACACCTATATCTCTGAATCAATACAGTTTTTTGTGAGCGCCCCCGGCGTCTGCTTTATTAGGATTGTCTGCCGTACTTTTGGAGTCGTGGGCTGTACGTTGGCAAGACACGAGATCTTTGCACTAGTTGCCAAGACATTGTGCGGCGACATCGGAGTAGGGTCAATCCATGCAACCCACCAGGGTGTGCAGAGCCAGAACAACCAAACAAGCAGAATCACGCCAGAGAAGTCTCCAGTAATAGATAATGTGATTCATGTCCAGCTAACGACTGTAACATGGGAGTGACTCAAGGACAGTGGTGCATGCTTGAATCTACGAAGCGCGCACCGATTCACTTGAGAAGTGAGAAGAGTTCTGAAAGTTTATTGGGCCGAAGTGGTATGGCTGCTAGCTTGAGACTTACTATATAACAACTTACCGCATGAAACTGGGACTTTAGTCGTATGAGTTGTGAATCTCAAATATTAATACTACCTTGACATTTATCGGTGCGCGTCGTCCTCCAGGTAATTAGGCCTTCCAAACGATTCTCGTACACTCGTACTCTTGTCGCATTTATCGGCAAGCGGGCCGGCATTCCCGAACACCCCAACCGCCCGGTTATGCGACCCCAACAAGAGGTTGACGCTTAAGTTCATTCATTCCTTTAAAAGACCCACTCGTTACCCCCACAGATATCGTCTACTCCTTCTTTAACCCACCGCCGCCTAGATAAGGGCCCAAATATTCTTATTTCCTCCACCCTGCGTCGCCCCAATCGAATCGAATCGTTCATGTCGCTCGCAGTCAACGCAACTCGCCCTTTCGTCTCGTCCCCGCTTGCTTCTCCGACTTCATCTTCCTGTCAAACCGGCCGGCCACTAGCAATCCGGAAACCATCATTCCCGGCTTCACGACCACTTCGACCATTTCCATCCATCATGACTAGTAGCGCGAGTGCCACGCGTAACACGACGAAGAAACCCATCAAAATCATCGAGCCACCAAAAAATTACACTGGAGGCTGCTTTGTCCTCAACCTGACACAGGCGGAACTCAGTCGACAAGACTGACTGCTTGGGAGCGCATGGATGGCTTCCCACGACTTGGACACCTTTCTTTCCTTGTTGAGAGAACCGCGCTCGGGTATGTCCGGGCGTAGCAACCTTTGATCGCTTTGCGTGGGGTGATGGGCGTTTCAACAGATGATTTGGTTCGGCTTCTGTATCACCAAAATACATCCATATATAACATATAACATCGTTTCTGAACCACTACCCGGGTGTCGTCGTCGATTTACGATGTGCCTGTCTTATCCCGTTTTGCGTTTTGTTCGTCGGGTCGACAAACCAGTTTATACCTTATGTTCTGCTTAGTCCTATGTCAGACTCGAGATGGCATGTAGACCTAGACGATTATCACAGTAATAGTGTATGTTGTCTGTCTACACGTGGGTGGAGAACTTTATAGCTGCTACAGACAAGCGACGCTTGGCCCTTAGCCCATGGGAGGCTTGATCCGGAGATAACTGTCGGTGATGCCCGTTACAATAAAATAAAATAAAATAAATAATAATAATAATAATAATAATAAAACAGGTTATTATTGTCGGTCGGTCGACGACTTGACCTGACCTGAGCTGCCGCGCCTCACCTCACTCACTCACTCACAACATCTCTCGAGAGACTTGACTTGCATTAACTCACAATCGAGTCCACCTTCGCCCCTTCCCTCCCTCTCACGACTTTGCACGACCACACACGACCTTCGTCTTCCTCTTCTATCCCTCTTTCTCATCCCTTTTCTCCTTTTTCTTTTCAAAATTCTTCTACACAAATCACAGGTTCCGACCCCTCTAATCCCCTTGTTTTACTCTGCTCATCTCCGCTCGCCCTCCTCCTCCCTCAGATTCCTGCGGCCAATCTCCTCATCCATCGTGATTAAGGTCCGCCCACCTCCGCCCCTTTCCTTACCACCACCCTTATCCTTCGTTCCTTGCCAGATATGGACAGTTGGCGAGTAGCAGTGCTAGGTGATGGAGGCGTTGGAAAGACAGCTCTGGCAGTACAGGTACGTCCAGCTACTTTACCCCTTACATCTTTGTCTCTCTTTAGTAACACAGAGCCACCCAGTTCACTCTCAACTGTTTCGTTGGTGAGTCTATTGTCGACTTACTCGCTTCCTACTCGAGCGCCTACTGATCGCACCCGCGCCACCACTACCCAGAGGTGCGATATTTTTTGTCTCATCCATTCTCTCTCTTTCTATCTTGATCTCTCATGGTCTCTTGTTTATGTAGACGTACGATCCGACGATAGAAGACGCGTATCGAAAGCAACTCGTCGTTGACAACCGAATGTGCTTTGTAGAAGTGATTGACACAGCAGGTCAAGGTATGTCACTATTAATCATTCCGCTTTGTCATACATACTCATGATGACGCTCAGAGGAATACGCAACATTACGCGATCAGTGGGTTCGGTGGGTTCTCTTGCGGTTTTCCCCCCCCTGTGGAAGCAACTCGAACTGATGTCGCTTAAAGTGAGGGACAAGGTTTTATCCTCGTTTACTCAATCGCTTCACGAGCGACGTTTGAACGTTTGGACGTCTTCCGGCAATCTATGTTGAGAGTCAAGCGCCAAAAACCAATATTCATGCTCGTTGGCAACAAGGCCGACAAGCAACTGGAACGCGAAGTTACCCGGGAAGAGGGGATGCAACTCGCCAAGGAATTCGGTTGCGAATTCCTCGAGACCAGTGCAAAGACAGCTCAGAACGTGGAGCGACTTTTTACAAACCTTGTACGCAATTTACGGAGCACCAAGCTAGCAGAACAAGGCGCAGTACCCCCGCCACGAATCAAGGAGACGAGAAGGCCGAGATGTATTATCATGTAGGAGAGTGGTCTCGCATTATTGTCAGAGACTATAGACACCATCCTCTCGTTTCTATTTTTACCTCTGCTTTGATGATACCATTTTCTCTACTTTGCACCACATCCGACCTCGTGCAGGTTCATCAACCTGTACCGGTCTCCTTCCTCATCCCCCGCTTCATCTCATCGCGCTCCTTTCATGATCTCCTTTTTCTTTTCATGCCGCTACTGAACATTCCGAATTGACTCATCTGTGATGTACGCACGAAGGAAGATCGTTTCTGATTCTGACATGTTTTCTACCTGGTGCCTCGAGGGTGTTTTACATTTATCCTTCAAATTGGTTTCCCTGCCGATTATGGCACGTCTGACAGGGTACTCAGATACATCGTAAACCTGTTTCTCCATGTTTTACGTCCTCTGTTTGGGGCATGACAAGGATCATTTTTTTTTATCGATAAGTATTCGCACAATTTTGACACTTGCGAGTGCCGACAATTCGAAATGATCTTGTCTTGTCATCTCTCATCTCCATCATGATGACGATTAAGTAAGAGAGCGATCATTTATCGTAAAGGTGCCACCGGAAACGTCCGTAGAAATTCAACTAGCGCTCGGAATCGCGGTACAGATAAGTCATCGCGTTGAACATCCCAGGCTGCAGTGTTTCGCCTCGGTGTTGGAACAGCCACATGACCGCACCCCATGATATCGCCGCAAATAATGAAAAGTAGCGTGAGTCGGGAGGGACTGGTTTCACGATCGTATCTCCCGTCGTTGCTAGGCCACGTGGCGAACCCGCTCGGGGTAAAAATGAAGCGACCACGCGGGAACAGACATACAAGACAATCTGGCAGGGGCGGAAGCATCAGAAACTTGACAGAAAAGGAGAGGCGAAAAAAAATTAGAAAAAAAAAAGAAAAGAATATGCAAAGAAGACAAATACGTGGGCGCTCGCTGTATCAGCACAGGTTGTGTGGAGTCGGCTCACGGCTCAGACAGGGGGCGGCAGTGGGGAACAAGGGACGGAGAGAGAGACAAGAACAACGGGAAAAAAGGACAACCACGGACCTGCTCATTGATCGCGTTGCGCTCACCAAAAACGAGGTAGCCGCCGAGGAGACCTGCGAAAAAGGTATCATGTGTGCGTTGCTTGCCCCCGTTCAGCTTCCGCTGCAGGAGTAGGAACGTCTTGTAGATTGCGACGAATTGCGCGAGATTCGTCGCGTGTCGCTTGGTCGCGCGCAAAATGACTTTGAGACGTGTCTGCCAGCTGGGGGTTTGGGAATAGAATAGTTGGCGTGTTCGTCGCATCACATCGTCATCATCACGTAGGGAGGTGGGACACCGAGCCAGGCCGAAACACACGAAGGAAACGCGTTGCCGTCATCGGCAGGGTGTTTTCGGGATGGTTGGGAGGCAGATGGGAAAATATGGAGAGAGAGGATACGATCAGCAGCGGCTTTCTTTCAGGAGGCGCTCTGTGCGACGTACCTTCCGCGGCCAAACAGGATGGCCATGATGAGCGCATGGGGAAACCTAACCTTGGCACCGTACACGATGCCGTTGCGCGCGCCCTTGAGGATGGGGAGGTAGTCATGGAATCGCGGGTTGTCGAGGATAGCCTTGAGGGTTGACATCGCTCAGGATGCCACCGGTTGACGACCGAGAGTGAGTCCTGAGTCCTGTTTTGAGCTCTGCATGCTTTGCGTGCTCGGCATTCGGAGCAACAGCGGGTCATTATGAATCACATGATTGGATGGTCCCGCGGCTCAATTTCCGAGTCGAGTTCCGAGATGATGGAACTTGGCGTGGTGTAGGTATGATAGATACAATCATAGCGATAGTCTGAATAAACCCTGCTCCACACTCGCCCAAGACCGAAGATCCTCTATTTTGTCTTTGGAGAAATAATCGTCCCTGAAGTTGAAAGCCTCAATTTGCGTCCACTCAAACTGTGATCGGCACTCGTTATCAAAATGATAAAAAGGGTCCAAAAGCATACGCACACCGCCCCGATCCGCCCCGATCCTGTCTTGTTTTCCTAAAATCACAACGAACCGCCGATATTGGTCCATGATGCAAGGCTGCATATGTAACGAGGACAATATTGGGCCGAGCCCATCGAGAACGCGAAATGTCCAGTTGTCTTCGGGATATTCCGAGTATTCATTGCTGAAGCTCCGGAGGCAGTCTTCCAAAATGCTACGCGCTTCGACGACGGACATTTCCTGGTGCCGACGGATCCATTTGAGGAGTGGGTCCTCTTTTGAGCCATGGGGAGGGGGCCCCTTGAACAGCAAGGTCAATTGTCCTCGCTCAATTCTGGACAGGAGTTCTTTGTGGAGTAAAGTCCCCCTGAAAGGGTCTCTCGTTAATTACATGAAGGAGGTCATTGTCATCACCTACTTCTCAAACTCCGTTACGGGGTCAGATCCGAGGTTCAGTCTTGCCGCCAGCGCCACGACACCGGGCGTCACAAAACAATCCCACAGAGGATGCTGCTCAAACATGTCCAAAAGTCTGTACGCTGTCGAAGGACTCTCGATAAAGACGCTGGGAGAGACCGTGGCAATCCCTCCTGCAGTCCGCGATGAGATGGTGCAGGCGCTGCGCAAAGACACCGGATCACACTCACCCACTGGATAAATCATCCGCATGCCCCACCTTGCAGGGGGAATTGTGTGATGTGTCCCGTAAGTCACGAACTGGATATCTAGCCGTTTCATTCGACGTTCCATCAACGCGGGCAACGAAGACAAGGTTTTGATTGCGCCGACGTGCACGAAAACCACGGAAACATCAGCCTTGTGGCCGGCGTCTTTCGCGCGACGTTCGTTGAGGATGTGCCTGAGTGCCCTCGTTTCGAAACCAGATTCCTCTGGTGTTCCATCGCCGTGTTTGTTCCAGATACAATACGCCCAGTTAGGCTTTGACATCTCTTCGTCCAGCCATCTCGGAAAGCCAAGAATTGATAGCGCGCGGTGATACAGCGGTTTTGCACGAAGGCTGCGCTCACGGTCTGCCACTACTATCGAATCATTCTGCTCGGAACGAAATATGCGATGAGTGCGTTCATCTGGGTCGCGGTGTAGACGGTGCCTGCGGGCTTTTCTCCCTACCACTTTCCATGGAAGAAGAGCGGCGATGAAAAGGCCAGCTTTCCGCAGCTCTGGGCGTACATTGTATTCTTTGCACAGGATTAGGTTCGTAGCTGGAAACACAAGAAGCAACGCCACTTGATTGTCGTCTAAATTTATGGTGGAACATGACACCTTTGCCACGCATCAGTTGATCAGATCAATTTATAAGCGGGAGAAGTGAGGGCATACCAACTTCCGGGAAGACATGTAGACAAACAATGTGCCTAGCGCTTGTGTGCCAGCGTCGTCCTCAGGTCCTAATCTGGCGGTCTCAGCGACGGGCGTGAGGGCTGGTTGCAAACACTGGAGGTCTTCTAGCGCAAAAAGCTTTTCTAGTAGCAAAAAGCTGATGGAGGAGTTGAAACAAATGGAAAAGCGTAGGCGCTCAGGAGAACCCTCGCTCGCCTCTGAAAGGGTCACGTTGCAAACTCGCTCTTTACGACCTTCCTCGGTGTTGATGCGCAGCTCGCCGGTCCACTTGAACTTCCTCGGGATTGAAATGTTCCTGAAAAGAGAGATTACTTACTTATAAAGAATAGAGATGATCTAATCACTTGAGGAAACCTGCGGTCGATTGCTTGCGAGCGGGGATGGAAGGAAGACGATTCGTCTCAACACCGTCTCTAAGAACGTGAACCCTCAATCACGACGTCACACTGAGCAAGTTGAGAACCGTACATCATAGGTTCTGCCATTCTAGAGGAGAGAAATGTCTCTGAGTCGAGTGTACAAAGACAGAAGCTCATTTACACACTCAGGAGGCATAAGGTTGTTCAAGAAGGCCGTTGTTTCTGCCATCGATGCAGGTGGAAGCCGTGGTATATCTGACACAGGGCGTGGTTGCACATCGAATGATTGTACGACGCTGCTCTGCTGTGCATCTACGTTTAAATCTTCTTGCGTCGTGAAAGACGAACGGCGTGCGGGTGCTTCGGGCATTATGTGGGTAGAATCCCTCCGACCAGACATGAAAGGTTGTGACATATCGGAGGTCTTCTCGAATAACCCGGCTTTGGTCGGAAGAGTGCTTCCCGACTTGAGGTTCGGAGCGTCGAACCGTTTGATCTTTGGCCCTAGGAACCAGGTCGGCTTACGGATAACCTTGGTTTGGGACCCTGACGGCTTTGAGGGTGGCTGTCTACTTGGAGGATTGGTGGCAACAGGCTCGGAAGTGATAGGGGCTGGTGAAGAGGGGGCAGAGAATAGAGATGATGGAGAATCGTTGGCATTCCTGGTATCTCCGCGCGTTGGGGTGGCTGGCTATGGGATATTCATATTCAATAATACCAGCAACATGCAAAAGAACAGGGAGGCTGACCACAGTAAGAAAGTTATTTGATTCTTGAGAAACTGAGGATGTCTTGGCAAGTTTCTTCGGTGGTTTACTAACAGACTTCATTTGAAGGTTAGCAACTCTAGGTACGGCTGATCGCGTTCTTGCACGTACTGCAGTGGGGTCACCTTGCACAGAGTCGGGGCTAGAAAACCGGCGTCTCTTGTTGCCGATAGTTGGCTTTGAAGCCCGAGTCGCCACAACTCTAGATGTGCCCGACGCGCGACGCTTCCCCTTCTGAGGCGCCTCGTCGTCGGTCCTTTGCTCGTCATCAGAATGAATCTGACGCTTTCCGCCTTTGTGTCGTCGTGCGGGTAACGTTCCATCTTTAGAGTTGTGTGCAAGAGATCGAGAGAGAGGAATGTCGTCGGACTCGTCAGTGGAACCCTTCGATTTAGATTTAAATTAGCGAGATAAAGGGGACCATAGCCGAGTTGAAGTAGCAAGTCTCACGTCTGACTGGAGGGCATTCTGTTGTTGAACGAACTCCTGTAATGACTTCCGTTTGTCCTTTGTTGCCTTCTTCGACCCGGAACCCGATACCTGCAGAGAGTGAGGTTTTTAACCAAGTACAGCACAGGGAGGCGCACCGTGAACGCGTAATGTCTGTCTTTCGAGGAAATTTTCTTCTTCTTGACCTTGTCTTTCCTCGTTTTAGCGGAGAACTCGCGCTCCCGTTCTGTTATTCGATATTAGCGCGTGATGATTGAGCGTTGCATATTCTGGCGCACTGATCCACCATGGCTGAGCGTCGAACTGATCCCCGGGTGAATAATCCTCATTGTCCATACCGATATGTTTCCAGAAACTGCGGAGTAGTCGATCGCATTGTTCAACGTTTTCTGCGGGTTCCCAGCTAGGCCAAAGACTGAGCGTGAGAGATGGTGCGAGGACGTTCTCTCTCACCTGTCTTCGTCAGTGGGATAACCCTCCCACTGAACGAATTTCAGCGGCTGTCACACGCCATTGTAAGAAGTGGGCACACATACCGACACTAGGTACTCCTGATATTCATTAAGATGAGCTCTATCAGAGAAGAACAAGAAATGGGGACATACTGACCCATTCCGCATCGTCATTGACCCGTGCACCAGTTATAACCTCTGTCATATGCGACGCGTTTACGATTCAGTCAGGTCCAAAGGCCAGTGAACTTGCACGAACCAACTTGAAAGACACTGTCATCCGACGAGCTGGAGTCCTGGCTGCTTGACATATCAGCCGTCTGCGGCGAGAGGCAGAGCTGCTACCAACTACCTAACTCGGTTATGTAATGAATGGACGGGTCATCTCTGAACATCACGATTCAATGAGAATGAGGACCAAATCCAAGTCTAAGCAGGAGGAGGCACTCCAGATCCTCGACGACCTCGACTCGCTCTCACCTGGCTCTCAACCTCCCGGTGCTGAATCTACCGTGACAGCCCCTCCTCCCGTAGCCGCCAATCCCGGCGAAGCAGCCGACGTCCTCGCCTTTCTGGACGAGATCACCCAGAAAAGCTCAGAGCCCACGCGCCCCGCGCCCCCGCTGGTCGACCGCCCGCTGTCCAGAGCAGGCACCCCATCACTGCGGAAGAGTACCGAGCGCGTTAAGGTCGGCGGCTCCTCGCTCACGAATCCCGCAGCGTCGTCCGCCAGGGGTGCCTCACCCTCGACATCATCGTCCAACTTGGTGCCTGCCGCTTCTCAACAGGCTGCTCCGGACCGTGAGCAGCAGCCGTCTGGCGGGGGGTGGGGATGGGGCAGCGTTTGGTCAAACGCGTCGACGGCGTTGCAACAAGCTAGGTCCGTCGTCGACGAGCAAGTGAAGGGGCTACCGACACAGGATGCCAAGAAGTGGGGGGAAGGCATGCTTGGGTATGCGAGGAACGCGCAAGAGCGTGCTCAAGAGTATGCGAAGAACGCGCAATTAGACAAACTCGGTTCGTTTTCATAAACGCATTGCAGAGACATCAGCAAACCCTTCATCCAGGAAAGGATCTAAAGCGGGTTGGCCTCTCGACTTTTACTGAAATACTTAATGCTGTCGCCCCTCCGATTTCTGAGCACGAGGTGATTCAAGTTTGGTTGAGTCACGATATGCAAGGCCTCGAAGGCGTCGAATCCCTCGTTTATTCTGCGCTCACTAGGGTTGGCTCTACACAAAACATATCCTTGTCGTTTACTTATGTCCATCTCCCAGATTCTGGAACAAGTAGAGGGCGGTGACTTGGTCCTAAATAAAGGGAATGAGTCAATACCCAAGGAGAATTCGAGTAAGCGTGATATCAACACGGTAGAAGGTTTCGAGGAAGCTCTGAAGTTGGCACAAGTACGCCTCTAATCTTCATGGAGGTGACATAGCTGAACTCCAAGGCAGGCTAACTTGGAAGAGCTCGTCAGAGTGAACCCGCCTCCCGATCCAGAGCGCCCTTCATCAATTCAGAACCCCACGACGACCTCATATGTTTATCTTCGTATTCAGCCATTTACCTCCACCTTTACCGTTCCTTTACAAGAGCCAGCCGAGTCGACCCAACTTCAATTCATATTCTATCTTTCCGATCCGACACACAACCTTTCTTATACCACTGTGACTCAGGCTATTCCCGAGCACTGGCTCAAAATCTGGGATGAATATGACTGGGTGGAGGACACGGTTGCCGAGACACTTCGATTTGGAGTTGAGGTTATAGGCCAGGAGTATGTCGTTGGTCGGATGGGTTGGGCCAAAGGCCAAGGGACTACAACGACGACTATGGAGACAGAGGAAGATGCAGCGGCAGCTGTTGTGGCTGATACTTGAATTGGTATGGTAGACCTTTCATATGCTCTCAAATGATAATATCCGTCATGTACAAATAAATGTTTATGGGAAGGAACAATAATTCAATGCGTGTCTATTTCTTTTGTGGCTCCTCAGCCTTTGGCGGCGAGACAGGTTTGAATTCCTGAGGCTTCCGTGGTTCGGTCCCATCGCCCACCTGTTCCCATGGCGAAAGAGCTTCGAAGTTGCTGGCGGCATGTCAGATCTGCGTTCCAATGACAGAGATGGATGACTGACCGGAAAGCCTGTGTCAATTGGAGAGGCTCGTAGACAACACGTTTCTTCTCCTCATCATATCTAACTTCAGTGTATCCCTGTGGTACAGATAGTCAGCAAGCTACTACCCGACTGAATTCGGATACACGTGCCGTGAGAGGGAAGTCCTTCCGAAGGGGGTGTCCCTCGAAACCTTTGATAACATGAGTAACCACAATCACCTGAATAGAACTAGAACACACCATAGTCTGTGAGGATACGGCGACTAGAAAGATATGAGCATAAACGGCGGTGTACATATGGATGAGCGTACAGGTCTGGATGATCTTTGAAGAATATTCCGAATAGGTCCCAGGCTTCTCGCTCATACCTAGCCATGGGTTAACACCAGCCAGGAGGTGCGATATTGGTACACTACCAGTTGGCACCGTTGAATATGGGTGTGGCACTTGGAACCGCGTCTGCTTCACCCGCGTACGTTTTGACGCGTATCCTTGCAGCATATTTGATGCTCAATAGGTGATACACGACTTCAAACCTCTTGTCTCTCTCGGGGAAATCAACACCGCTGATATCCACCAACGACTTGAACTGGCACTGCGAGTGATCGCGAAGGAATGTCAGGACGGGGGTAACAGCAGACGGCGCGATATAGAGGGTCAATTCATCCTTCAACACGGAGAACTGTTGGATGAACTTGGGTAGGCATTGCATGAGATATGAACCAAAGTTGTGCAAATTTTCTGTCGTTTCGGCATATTTAGTGAGCGTCGGGTTGGGCGAGGTTGGCTCTGGAAACGGCGAGGCGGAAGCTGCCATGGAAGGTCAGGATGCATGTAATGCATGCAATTCGACTCGACTGGAGAACCATACCTCGTGATTGTGGGGACGAGTGTACCCCACGCAGTGTACCAGTGAGTATACGTGCATATAGCGACGTCTGGGGACGCCTGAATAGACGACCCGACCTTGCTGCGACCCGCAGAGACATTGACATGGCTGCGGCGCTTGCTGGATTTTCCGTGCGCAACACCGGCACCGGCACCGGGCTGCTATTCAGACTCCGCCCTGAGCACCGGCATGGCTCCGTCCGACGTCCCGTGTACCATTCATGGAGGAACAACCTGCACCACTATTCGATTCTCTACCGTATTATGACAACGACTTGGAGACACACCCAATTCTGAGGGAGAAAGTGCAGCACGAACTGGCTGTTGAAACGCAGAAGATCCAGCAGGAGGTACTCCATCCACGCATCTCGCCACCCTTAGAATTATTTGTGGTTAGTCCGTCAAATGTCCGGCACAGTCTTTCCCATCTCTTAACGTGTTTGCTCAGAACAATCCTCTTCTTGCTGCCGAGCTGGGACGTGTTGAGGCGCGACGACCACTCACGGCTATCGACACTTCTCGATACCAATTAAACCTATCCTCTTCAACGCCGTCAAGCGATGAGGAATGGAAGTCTGCATTGGACGGCGCATATGCACAGTTAGAGCATCAGCGCATCCGGTATCTTCTTCGTTGTTGATTGTCTTGTTTTCGAGCTTACTTGCGATTCGGGTGTCAAGGCACAACAACCTTGCTCTTCTCCAACAATACGGTAGCAATGCATGGCGCGTACATAACTACTTGCTCGAGGCAGACGCCAAAAAGGCAGAGAGACTGCTGGAGGAGTTGAAAGAAGAGACGACGAATCTGAACCGAGACAGGAAAAACAATCAGGTACGCGTTCTGGGTGTTGTAATGAGGGGTGGATGAGAGGCTAATTCTGGCGTAGACACGACTCGGGAACCAGTTGACATCGTTGGAGAGTCGATGGACTGAGCTCATCTCCAGCATACTTCAGATAGAGATGGCGAATGTTGCGTTGGAAGCAGAAGTCGCGCGTTTGAACAAGAGAGAAACCGAGCTTGCTGGTGTAGTGTAGGCCTGAGCCTGAATAGAATAGACGCGGGGT
>QFEA01003733.1:0-13838 GCA_003315975.1 Lactifluus echinatus
AGCTTCGAGGCGGTCCCATAATTGTGTGTGATTACATTGTAATACGACCACAAGGTCAACCCACCGCTCGGGAAATGCATCACACGCATGCCAATCAAGGATGAGGCCCCCACCAGCGTCGACAAGAGGCTCCAATTCGTCAACCACCTGGGTATACCCGCATCATTCACGCGTCGGACAGGCTACGGTAGACGATGATGCGAGCACACCTTATCCTCATCAACTACATATGTTTGCCATTCCTCGTCGAATCCATCATGCAACATCTTCTCCTTCACGAGCTCACTGACATTGATGTGCTTCAGCGCAACGGGCGATTGATCAACAAGGAGCTGTGCGTGTGTAGTTTTGCCTGTACCCGGCGTCCCTGTGATTACTATGACGGGTAATGAACGAGGGGCATCTTCCTGCATCTCTCGAATGCGTCAGCTTGGTTGTGATCCGGCCAGCGTCTGCCCAACGTATGTGTGAATAGTCGGGAGAGGGTGAGTTCAACCTACCCAAACGGGGAAGCGGCCCGGAAAAATGACCTGACCTGGTTTGTTGGGCTGGCCCAAAAAGATAAATAGGATGGGCAAATCAGCACCCGACAGGTTTACGGCAATTGGTGTTGGAGAAGACAAGGAACAAGATATTAACAGGACTGCGGTAGGACCAGATTTTATTTGAATAACCCCATTGATGCGACCCCCGGGCCACATCCATATGCACACCACAACGAGTCTCCCTCCGACGAGTCTCCAGTCGACCGCATCATGCGTCGAGATGCAATCTTAGTATCTTTATTTCTTTTGATCACGTTCTTTCCCTCCCTCAGGGCTCGTGTTCATGTGGCGTGTCACTCGGATCCAGAGCAAGCGGAGATCAATCCTCAGTTCAAATTGACACCTGTGCATGGGCACGTGTGAACAACGAGTCCCCCATCGATGTGTTCTCGCCGATCCCACACCGTCTCATATCATTCTGTCCGAGGAAACAGGACAGCGTGAAGTATTGTTTCCGGAGCATTGACACCTTCGCGTAATGTTATTGCGCAGTAAAGAAGCCTTAAATCGCTATAATTCCACGTTGCGCCCCGTTTCCACCACACATACCCTCGGAGAACATTGCAACTACTATGGGTTATTACCGAATCCGCGATGTTGGTTTCGTCCGTCCCTATATGGATTCGGCTGGCTCCACGTTATTACGCCGTGGCATTCCAAGCTGGACTCTTGATATGATATATAAACGGGCCTCACCGCACGCTGCGGGAAAAGCAAGCCTGTCCTATTTCCTCTTGTTACAATGTTCCTGTCTCTGTTCATTCTTCTAGCTACCCAGCTGGTCAAGGCCTCTCCAACGTGCTCCTTGACTGTCACCGATTTTTATCCTTCTATCCCAAGTGCTGCACCGACTGTCCCATACTCTCCTACTCCAACCAGAGAGTTCGTGGCTGCGGCATGGTATGCCGGATGGCATAATAACAGCTTCTCTTTACAAGACGTTAGCTGGAAAAAGTACACCACACTCATCTATGCCTTTGCGTGAGTCCTGCCAAAACCTCTTACGGAAGGACGCTTGCGAATGATCTCGTCCTCAGAGCCACGACACCAGATTCAAGTATGCTTGGGCTTCAAGACTCTGATAAACAATTACTGCCCAAGTTCGTGGAGGCTGCTCACAAAAACGTATGTCCTTCCCTGTTTCTTCCATATGTATGACTCAAACTACGTCAGGGCGTACATCCCATTTTGTCCATTGGAGGCTGGAGTGGTTCTCAGTACTTTTCTTCTGCTGTGGCCACAAATGCGAACCGCACCGCATTTGCGCGGGCAGTCATGAGCACCGTATCACAATACAACTTGCATGGAGTTGAATTCGAGTGCGGGTGTCTTTGTTGATTTCAGAGATTAAAACACTCACACCACTCGTAGCTGGGAATACCCCGGCAAACAAGGAATCGGTTGCAACGTTGTGTCTGCGAATGATAGCTCAAACTTCCTCTTATTCTTGCAAACTCTCCGCGCCCAGAAGGGTGCAGAAGGCCTCATCATCTCTGCTGCGGTCGCGGATACAACCTTCATCGGATCAAATGGAAAGCCCTTGACAGATGTCTCCGCATTTGCGAAAGTCCTCGACTACATCGGTTAGTGCTTTCCAATCAGGGACTAATCCTTCTTCGACTGATAGCACCATACAGAGGTTATGAACTATGATATCTGGGGATCTTGGGATGCCACCGTTGGACCCAATGCACCTTTGGACGACTCTTGTTCAGCAACGCCCGAAGGCTCTGCGATGTCCGCCGTGAAGGCTTGGACTAGCGCTGGTTTCCCTGTTAATAAAATTATCCTCGGCGTCGCATCATATGGGCACTCTTTCCATGTAACCCGTAGTAATGCTCTCAGCACATCGGGTACCCTCATTACCAACGCGACCTTCGACAAAGCTCTGCAGCCCGCAGGGGACAAATGGGATTCCACTGCGGGTGGCGTCGACGAGTGCGGGAATCCGAACGTCGTTGGTGGTATCTTCGACTTCTGGGGATTGATCAATGGTGGATTCCTCACAGCCCGTGGAACTCCTGCCAGTGGAATCGACTACGCTTTCGATAACTGCAGCAAGACTGTATGTCCTTTAAAGACTCTTAGAAACTACCGAGTAACCTCGCTGATGGTCCTTCAATTTAGCCTTACGTGTACAATCCGAGTACGCAGGTGATGGTATCCTACGATAACCCCGAGTCATTTTGTGCGTGGCCGGCGCCAGCCCTTTTAGGTTCTTGACTGATTCATGTCGTCTTCAAACAGGGTTAAAGGGCGACTTGATAAAAAAGCAAAGACTCGCTGGTTTTGCGATGTGGGAGGCCGGTGGAGACTCGGATGATATCCTACTCGATGCAATAGAATTGGGATTGGGGGTTAGAAGCTAAGTTAAACATCTCGTTTTCAAGATGGGTTGATACCCACGTTATTTTTATCGTATGTATAAGCGTTGACAGTTGTCAACCAGCCGCTCTTTTCATACTCTATCAACCAGCCGCTCCTTTTCGCATTTATCTACGCTGAGCCCGAGTGATTTCTTAAACCTAAACCGATTGCTGCAACTTTCGTACTTGGTTGCAATTGACTTCCACGGAGCTTCGCTTCTGCATTCATTTGACAGATGTCTGGATGTGCAAATTCAATTGGGCGGAAGGGCCATGGCAACGACGATGCGAGATGGACACGCACTCAGGCCAGCATCGATTGCATCCTTAGCAACTGTCATTTTCCGCGTCCACGGGTCGGCCGAGGTGAATTCCGAAACACTGGCAAACGAACTCGCAGTTGCGTTCAAGATGGAATCAGAAGAGTGCGGGTTAAGGCCACCACTTATTCAATGGCCCTCGCAATATAGCGCGGTTACAATACGATAGACGGTGTCCGAAGCTGCAAGTCCCTACAATGCGCGCTTGCGCTTGGCAAGCCGACCGTGGCGCAGAACTCTCCGAGAATCGGGATGCCGAATGTCGGTTTCCCTCGTTTGGTACGGTATCGTAGATTATGATACCGCATGCCTCCAGCCCAGCCTTCGGTCCACCCGAATTTCTCCTTGTGCAGCATGCGAACCCTTGCGCTGCATGCAAATCTTCGCGACTTCCCCGTGATGCGTTTAAGCTCCCGTGGGCCGCACCGTACCCTGTCGTGATTCGCTCATGTACTAGATTCTAACCGATCGACAGGACAGTTGCGTTTCATGTTATTTTAGTGCAATTTAAAGTTGGCCATGGACGAATAAATAATTAGCGTACAATTCGTGGCAGGACATATACGCACGATGGCCGGCCTTTTCAGCCTCTGAATCTTGATCACTTCGCTCATCCACAAAAGATAGTGGCTTCAAAGTCCCGAGAGATTCATCGCGGTACAACTACGGGCTTAAGACTATGACGACGTCAACAACGTACGGACGACGTTTACTAACAGTGCGCTATCACTATCACTACAAGACAGCGCGCGCGTTAACGTTATTAAACCTGTAGCCACGATGAGTCATATGCATGTCACGCAGAAGTTTAAATCATAGAAGGTTGAAGGACATTGACATTATTGACATTGACAATATAGATCACTTTAGAAGTCTGAGGCACTAGGACTCCGAGCCAAACCATAGCCCAGCGGTCGACATAACAGTCTGACCTTGAGCAGCATGCCCGAAGGGTCTCCCTTTCCATCGTCAGCAACAAAGGGAGCGAGTGAATCTGCTCGCCTAGATGCATTCCATGACGGTTATTCATAACTGACCTCAGACCTCATCTTCCATACGATCTAATATAGCTCCGTTTACAGCGCTTTGGTGAGCCCCTGAGCCTGAGCGGCGGCCTTTGGCGACTCGGCTCACAGGCTTACCATACAGTAAAGGCACACGCTCTCATGTCCACTAATTCCCTTTCGCATCCTATCATGTTGTTCTCACGGGGCATAAGCTGCAATAATGCATACTTTTGGCGTCTACGGAAGTGTATATCTTATGAGAGGTTCGACTATAATACTACTGGGCTCTTCCCGGTTGGTATCACGTAAGTCGTTGCCAGTGACACTGTTCCAGTCTTGGCGAACTCCGGCATTTTGGCCAGCAACCAGCATCCTCACTCTAGTGTTATGTAGCCCTATATGCTTCGGTCGTATTATCCCTCCTTCGGGAAGAAGTGCAAGCTACACATTACGCATACTGAACAGTACTCCAACTCGATACGAGACCCATCAGGGTTCTTCTTCGTCCGGCCTGTCAACACCTGGACTAGCGCCGTCTCACACCGAAATGCCGTTTAGCTACCGTCGGGCGTATTCCTTTTTCGGTACCATGGTGGGCATTAGCCCGTTCTGCTACGGTATAGCTCGCCGTCGTTGAAATAATTGGTTGCCCTGACTTACATTTCTGACATTTCTGACATGCGGTGTACATGTCTGCTGGTACCGTCTACTCATATAAATGGCCTTTCTGAATGGGGTGCTACAAGCTGTCATTTATCCTCCGCCTAACTTATGAAGGTCCTCTGGGCTTTTTACACTGTCCTCTGTGCTCAGCTGGGCAATGCCTCCCACTTATACCGTTCTATTTCCCACACTAGACATTCTCTCTCTGAGCGCTCGACTGGTGAATATAGCCGATCGCTGGTACAGACGCCTGGCACTTTGGCTGCATCGTGGTATGCATCGTGGCATAGTAATGATTTCACCTTGCAAGACGTCAGTTGGTCTAAGTACAGCACAGTCATCTATGCATTTGCGTGAGTCTTGGGAAACATTATCACTCGAAGATCGTTTGCGAGCGAATTACTCTTCAGAACCACGACCCCAGATTCGAGTGTGATTGGGCTTGAAAATTCTGATAAACAATTACTGCCTGAGTTCGTGAAGACTGCTCATAAGAACGTATGTCCTTCCCTGTTTCTTCCATCTATATGACTCAAACGATGTCAGAACGTACAAGCCATTTTGTCCATTGGAGGCTGGAGTGGTTCTCGGTACTTTTCTTCTGCTGTGGCCACGGATGCAAACCGCACTGCATTTGCTCAGGCTGTCATGGACGTTGTCTCCGAGTACAACTTGGATGGGGTTGAATTCGAGTGCGTGTTTCTTTTGATTCCCCAACTTGGGTTATTCACGTCATCTATAGCTGGGAGTTCCCCAATAAGCAAGGAATCGGTTGCAACCTCGTGTCCCCGAATGATAGCGAAAACTTCCACTCTTTTCTAAAGATTCTTCGTGACCATCACAGTGCCAAGGATCTCATCATTTCTGCTGCTGTCTCGATTACACCTTTCATCGGGTCAGATAACAAGCCTATGTCTGACGTCTCTAAATTCGCGAATGTTCTCAATTATATCGGTTTGTACATTCCCATCTTTTAGATTCCCCTCTTTGACCGACAACACTTTGCAGAGGTTATGAACTATGATATTTGGGGACCCTGGTCTCCCACCGTCGGACCTAATGCACCTTTGGACGACTCTTGCTCACCGTCACCCCAGGGTTCTGCGATGTCAGCGGTGAAGGCATGGACAGACGCAGGTTTCCCGGCCCATAAAATAATCCTTGGTGTCCCGTCATATGGGCACTCCTTCCACGTAACTAATAGTAACGCCCTCGACGCGTCGGGTGATATCAAACTCTACACGACCTTCGACAAATCTCAGCAGCCTACTGCGGGTGGCGTCGATGAGTGCGGGAATCCGAACGGTGTTGGTGGCGGTGGCGTTTTCGACTTCTCGGGTTTGATCGACGATGGATTCCTCAGAGAGAACGGTGCTGTTGCCAGTGGCATCGACTACGCGTTCGATAACTGCAGCCAGACCGTGCGTCCTCTTAACAACCAGAAACTATTCACTGACAACCCTTTCAACTTAGCCCTTCGTGTATAATCCGACTTCGCAAGTGATGGTATCCTATGATGATGCCACTTCATTTGGTGCGCTCCTGCACTGGTCCTGTTTGGTTTATCTATTGACACTTCTTCTAACAGCCGCCAAAGGCAAGTTCATTAAGGACAAGAAACTCGCTGGTTTTGTGATGTGGCAGGCTGGTGGAGACTCAAAAGACATCCTCTTGGACGCGATCAGGTCGGAGATCGGTATCGTCAGTAAAAACCATTAGGCCGTCCTCTTTTTTTCAAGGCAGTCGGTGTTCATATTATTTTTATCATGTATGTATATGGGTCGACATTTGGGAATGAGGGCACCTCCGTATCCGTTCACGCTGAGTCCGAGATCACGAAATGAGTGCTGTAATTCTTCAGTCTTGTACTGCATATTATAACAGTACCGGCGGCCAACGGTGGCGGATCCGGAGGTGTTTCGGTAATGGGAATACGGGAACCACAAAACGGGCTGCCATCTACTAAGTTATGATCCGTGTTTTGGACTGATGTTTCAGGTCATCACCTGGATAGTGAAGATAGTGAATCTGTGGTTAAAGAGGCAGAGTGACGATGAAGGAGATAGTTGTCTGAAATTTCAAGTTGTCCTAGGGCTTGCGAACGAAAGCCGGCTCCTTTGGAGATGACGCGATTATGTCTACTGAAGCCACACCGCCTCACAACCGTCCGCCAGTGCTTCGCTGACTATATATTACATGTGTGTCAGGCAAATATTTAAATTGATCAAGTACATAGGTAAAACAAGATAAAGACACTCAGATGATAGTATCCCCGGCTTGAGCCAATTGACCCAGATTCGGCAGTCGCGAGAGATGGCGCGAAATAATCACCCTCTACGCCGCTTGTGATCTTTATTCGCCTCAAACGTTTCGTTTTTGCGATCACCGACGCGCTGTAAAAACTCCACCTTCTCCAAGTACCCACCGCCACGCCTGTTCGCTTCGAGTTCGGCGGCGAGCTCTGGTTCACCAGAGGCGGTGGTATGCGCTTTCCAGTCAAGCGCAGACTTTTCCAAAGTCGTGAGCTTCTTTCCCCTTCGCGCGTCTGCGGACGGGATTTCGGCCAGCTGCACTTTCGGCTTGCGCCTGCCAGGTCGCTTGGCCACAGGTTGCGCACTCGGCGCACAAGGAGACGATGCCGGAGGTAACTCAGCTGCGAGTGGCATGGAACGGTTTTCGGGTGTGGCTGTCGCGTCTGGGGGCTTCCAAAGGGGCCACTTCTTGGCGTCAGCTGAGTCCTCAGGGACTTCCACGATCTCGCTGTCGTCACACTCAGGAACATTAATCATGAAGGGGGACCGACAGCGTGGAATACTCACACAACGTCCTCTCCTGCAAATCGATATTGCTTCTCTACCTTGACCATTTGTTTGGATCCACTTTCTGGTGGTGGAGGTGGTGTATTGACGGAGTCTTGGAACTTAGCCCATAATGCCTGTCGTTCACTACAGTTGTTAAAAAATCCGTTCACACCGAAACACATGCCACACCTTCTTGCCGCGGCCAAGTCCTCATGAGATTGCGGCGGGCTTTCAATGCGAGGACGTTTTGTATTGGGCTCATCAGAGGTATCAGAGTCTGAAGTTGAACGTGAGATTTACTAAAAACACCCGGAAGTGGTCCATGTATGAAGTATACCATGTCCTTCACCCTCTGGAACATAATCAAGATCCTCCTCGGAGTCAGATTCGTGATTTGTCGAGGTACCATCGAGGGTTATCGGCATCATGGTGGTCGCGAACCAAGAAGATTATGTAATATGTTTATTACACACAACCAACACCCAGAGCATAGCATGATAGCATGAAAGAGACAAATGTAATGTAAACACTATTTCGTCCATCTAGCTCTAGTATAGCAAATCAGACAAGGTGCAATCTGAATATGGAATACAACAATGTTGGCGCTTCACACACAGGGCATCGCGAAGTCTTCACAATCTCCGATGAGATACACCTACCGTCCATTTGAGTGAATGGATCAGAATAAATGGGGCACAGGAACGTACTGCTGGCAGAAGACGTGTCCACACATAGTCGCTGCCGGTTGGCGACAGGGGTCCCGCCGGCATATCCTGCAATAGATGTAGGAGACAAGTTTCTCCCCTGGTGCAAGCTCTGTCTGAGGTTGAGCACTTGGATACGAAACAGTGACGGTGGGTCCAATAGTGGATAGAGATGAAGACCTCTCTACCGGCTTGGGCTCTGCCTTAGTTATACTCTCCGGCGAAGGCAGGCGTGGTGGTTCTTAGATCCATTACTCAGAGAATTGACGTGCTGTTTACCCGTATAGAATCACTTACCCGGTTCTGGTGAATGGAAACGCTCGGACTCATGGGACCTCGGAAGTGAGTTGGTGCGAGGCCCGTCGTTGACAGGTACTCTTGCGGAGAGTTAAAAACACCATACTCACGGATCGAAAATACGACATACATTCTGAAACGCCCGCGCTGAGCAAAAGACGGGAATACAGCGTGACTTGGTGGTGGCGATACCGTCCTGGCAGACGAGGACGATGAAGCGCCATCAGGACTGCGCCCTGGCCCCGCCGTTGGGGGAACAGTATTAAATGATCGAAGAGACGAAGCGCGGCTGCGAGAAGTTCCGACTAGGCTTCCTCTGGCCGTGGTCGAGGATGTAAGGATGATTTCACATGGAGTCGAGGTGGTTGTAACCCCTTTACCCGGGGTGGCAGTGCACGGGGCTGCCGCGAAAATACTCAGTGCGGATGACACTGGTGAGTCTGTCTGAGATCTATAAGAGGCGCTACGCTAATTCTAGATCAATTTAACACATCAGGGGTGAACTCACGCCGCTACAATGGAACGTGTTGATAGTGAGCCAGCAACAGATGAAGGCGTCGAATGCTGGGGTGGTGTAGTCATATTTGGAGGAGTCGGTGCGGGGTTGCCCGGTGGCTCCACGCGCTCCTCAGGGAACCCGGGGTCGACAACTTGATCAATGACACTAGGAACCCTAGAAATTATCAAAGGAGAACTGAGACTTGACGGGGTTGAGTGGTAAGTCGCAAAGGACATCCCGTTGGGTATGCCATTCTACAGAGAATTCAGATTTTCGGACGTTATACAACAATTATTGAGCACATACGTCCGAAGCGACTGCACGGATAGGGGAGACAGGTGACGTCGACAACTGTCTCTGTAGAATGGGCACTGGAGATGCAATAGATCGGCCAGGGCTTGAAGCGCCGATCGAGGGGTTCCGAAGGGAGCGCGCAACGGAGGAGCTTCGGCTGGCCCGAGAAATGATGCTTGCATCCGAGAACGCGTCGTGCAAGCTCATCTGCGAAGTCTTCAGAATCAGTTTTCCAGAGTCCTTTATGAGAGGATTGAATATCGCAATCACATGCTACAATGAGGTTCAATGGTGAGTGAAACGGAGGATCTAACCGGTCTTACCTTTATTAACGCCAAATTGTCCTCGAAGGACAACTGGCACTCAGGGCAGCGTGGGTGTCTCGGTGATTGTTGAAAATGGATATCCAGAAGGGCCGCTGAACTGAATGAGAGATTACACATCCGACAGGTAAATTCTGGATGCCTCATGATGTTGTGCTGGCATCCAACAGACGGAAAGCAACTTAAGTCAGCCTGCTGGCTGCTAGGCCATCTCGACGACGAGACTTTCGGACGTACCTCGACAAGTGTCTCATTATTCTCAAAGCCAATGTCGCAGATTGCGCACGACGGGTGCTTAGGAGATACCTTGTAATGACGAGGTAGATCCTCCTGGTAGACCTGTAGGCCATTGCATGCGCTACAATGGATGGGTCGATGGACTGAGGTCACGTGCTTTTGGCCACGTTGATAAAAAGGTTCTCGGAGGAAGACGTATTGGAACTTACAGCCTGAATCGCGGTGTTGTCCATGAACCCCATATTGCAGCGTACGCACTTTGGGTGCACTGGGGTGTCATGGTAATGCTGCTCGAGCGCTTTTGCCGTAGTGTATGCCCTATGACAAACTCGGCACGAATGAGCTGCAGTTGCCGAGGAGCTACTAGCCTGACTCGGAGGCGGCGGAGATGGGTGTGTGGCAAAGCCTATCTTGTGAACCTTTTGCTTATGCTATGACATCTTTAATCAACAGTTACACATAAATGTAGAGCAGGTCACCTACATGTATGAGGACTGTTTCACTCTTGCAGACGCATTTACATATCCCACAAAGATAGTGGGCGGCCCAGGGGGAGGATTGTACATGAATTTTGAGTTGCTCAGCTGGCACATCCTTGTGACCACAAGAGCATTGGGGGTGGGGGCAGATGGGCATATTATGAAAGCTGGCGTTGGCAGAGGCTGACAGCAGCTGAAATGTATACGAGGTCAACTATCCTCGAGGTAACCGGGCGCTCACAGGCAGGTTTTGGGCTAGCGCTGCGGAAACAACGTTCCGAGGATGCCGTCCAGTTGCGAAGCGTCAATCCTTTCTAACGGGGAAATCCATCCTCGCGTAAGATGCCTTCTGACACCATGAGAACTTGAGCACAAAGTTCTTTTGGTCAGCATGTCCAGCGTCAGGGGGTGCTTCTCTAGCGGCCTTGAGGAAGCTGCGTGCCGCATATGACCGCGCTCACCGTGCCCACGGCGACACTTATCTACAGATAGGGACTCAGATTCAGAATCACTATGCAGACAGGACAACATACTACCAGGAGGACCTCCATCAGCCGATATGCATCTGCAAGTGATTGTTCCAGATAGAGCTTCAGTCCATGTGAAGTAGGTGCATACGATTGTCAATGGTCCCACCACAGGTGTGTTCCGCCGGCCGCCGAGAACATCAAGTGATCTATAGCCCTATGCCCTTCTCAGTTTCCGTTGAACTTTTTTCAGGGTGTGGGTGTGCATTGGTAAGGTCGTGCGAAAACTTTCGACCGTGTTAGACTAATGCTAATGAGTAGGCGATCCGAATAGAGGTTTCATTTCAGCGCCGTGATATTACGTTGACGTCTAGATCTACTGTTGCTGCTTTCGCGTACGTGTCTACACTACAGAGACTCGTAGCTCGGTGGCTGCTGTACTACTTACTGGCCGTTAGAATTCTACTAGTACTCCGGCACTCCCGGGCCGGCCCTCGGCTCGGACGCTTCAAGCAAGCAACCCCCATCACATCACTGGCCTCGCGATACTGCAATACGAATTGCAGGTAGTTTCTGTGGGTCGAAAATAGTGTTACAAGCCGTACATCTGACAAGAAGTTTATCGACAATATGCAATTCGCATAATGACCCCACGTAAATTGCGTTGTCATATTCATATTTACGAGGGCAGAGAGGCTCTAGTATTAATATTCGTATATACGTTAGCATTGTTACCACGCCCACAACTGGACGAGAGGGAAAATGCGTGCCAGCACCAATCACCATTTCAAGAAATAAGGAAAACGAGATTGAGAGGGATACTCAGTCTATCGCATTATTCCACGGCCCACGGCGGGGAAGTCATGGTAACCCACAATAAATAGACGATGATGTCATGTATCACTTTTGGTCCCTGACTATGTGCAATGTAAAGAGCGCACTGAGATTCCACGTTTGGAAGAGGCCGCAACACGCGATTGGTGCATACCTAATCATGCAATTTGGCTCTTCAGGCCTTCAGGCGGTGTATAGGGCCACGCTCAGTAACCTATCAGGCTCAAACGCATATGGTTTATGTCATTTGGATTCTGATCCCTTCGCGGAATATGGAGTACTGATCAGAAAAATTGACTGCGACGGCAACGAGACTCGATAAAACTGTGCCCCCTTGTTCAACACACAGGGATCCTTTGTGTCAGGGCTTCAGGGGCTGGTATTGACACCCAGATTTATTTACACGGTATCGAACATGTCCATCGTTGCCGTCTTGAAAGACTCACTTGACCCACGTTATATAAGAACAGGGTGAACGAATGGTGACCCAACAAAGTTGTATAATGGCAGCGAGGATTCAGACAAAACTCTAAATGCAGAAAGTTCTTCAGCATTCTCTACATTGAACAATGACAGGGTTAGACGGACCTACTTACACGATCTCACATAAACTAAGAATGAAAAGCTAGCATTATGGCTAGGTCATGCGCCACAGCGTCGGAGTGTTCAGCCAGTGCTCGCAAACTGTGTGACACTTTGAGTGACAGACTTGACGCGGTATTATCATGTATGGCATAGCGGTATTCCTGAATTAAAAGCAAGTATGGCGGCAAGGAGGGGGAGGGTTTAATTAGGGGACTCTGCGGGTTCAAAAACCTCATCTGCTGCGCCCATCATGGCATCCATATCTTCAGAGTCTGCAATACAGGTTTGAGTTAACTGACAAAGGGTACAGAAGTTTCGTATACCTGGTCAGAACTCGCAGAGGCGATGACATTCATGAGGGGGTGTCCGGAAGAGCTGCCCGCTTTTCCGTTCGTATCTGAGCTTATTGTCTGACGTCCCCATGCGAGCGACGAAACAAATCTTTCGTGAGCCTCAATTTTGCGAATACATCGCCCGGTTTTGAGCTCCCAGATCCGTATCGTATGATCATCGGCTGCAGAGAGCAAGTACTTGCCATTTGGATGGAAAACGAGGGCGCGTACCCAGTCATCGTGGCCAATCTAAACAGATCATAAAACGTTATCCACGGGATGACGGGTGTCGGCGAGCTTACGAGGGTATGTAGGCACTGGCCCCGGAGCGCGTCCCAGATTTTTATCGTTTTGTCACGTGAAGATGTCGCAGCAAACGAAATGTTCGCGTTGTCAGGTACGCTAGGCTGAGTTGCCGTCGGCTGTGTACCAATTATTCCGATAAGTGAAAGGGTGACAAGATGAGGTACCTTCTGGCCCAGGAGTTCACGGATAGCAGGTATGCATGAAACTGGTATGAATACGGCCGATTCTACAACGTTATCGTGACCACGCATTTCTGATTTTGTAGTACCTGATTCAAGTTCAACAAGATGAGTGGTCTGCCAATGATTCAGCTTGACAACCCCGATGATAGGACCGTCATGGGAAACGAACATGATCCATAGAACAAGTGATAAAAAATTTGCCATCAGAGCTAGGGATAGCACAGCGGATCCAGTCGCTATGAGGGCGGATGACTTTGATACAGTGACTGAAAAAGAGACATAAGTTACGCATTGGACAACCTTGTGGTCAACGTACGTTGTAGCAATTTCCCAGATGCGGACTGTTTGGTCTCGACTCGAGCTTATGACCCTATCATCTCCTGGCAAGAACTTGGCTGACGATACAGAATGTTCGTGCCCACGCAGCGTTGCAAAGTTCTGATAGTCGTTTTCGACATTCCATAGCTTGATAAAAAGGTCGTATGCGCAGGATACTATGGGATGTCATGAAATTTGTTTGATCACGTCTGACGCAAGGTAAACATACCGAGATTCTTGCCTTTGGAGTCATATTCGCAATCGGTGATTCGCTTCGTA
>QFEA01003744.1:0-15258 GCA_003315975.1 Lactifluus echinatus
CGTCCTCACTTCTATCAGTATCCGGTCATCCACATATTCACTCTGGGCTTGTGACTAAACAGTGCAATATCGCATTAGGTACGCCCAGCATCCTTCCCGCCGGCGATTTCTTTCTGACGTAGCCCTTCTGCCTTAGGCAAGGCGACACTTGCACCTCAATCGGGGAGGCCGCCGGTGTGAGTGAGGCGGTCATCGCGTCGCTGAACCCGACGGTAAATTGCAAGTGTTTGAAGGCCCGTATCTTTCAGATCAATGAGCTGACAAGCGTCTCGTTAATAGGCAACGGTCCGCTGACAGTTGGTGACGACTTGTGCGCGAGAGTGTATACGCCCACCTGCACGCTCAACAAAACTGCCACGAGCACAACGTGTGATGGACTGTCGGCCACGTGGAACATCACCAAGGCCCAGTTTGTCTCATACAACGACGATGTCGACAATAACTGTGATAACCTTGTTGTTGGACGGACTGTGCGTGTATTTGGGACTGCGCGGCTTGTCCGCGTCGGGTGATCATCGACTGACCTGTTCCTGGACAGTACTGCGTCGCGATCACTGACTGCTATCCAGGTAGCACAGTACCGCTTTGTCAAGAACAATCGGCCTAGGATTCTGGTCCCGTTCATTCCCCGTTGGAAATCCTCGAAGGCCAATTTTAGTGTTTCCATGTTTCCACTTCAGAGTACGATTGCGGATGTGAAAATGCGAGTTATACTCGGTTTTATCAGATGGAGATGATTTGCCGTCTCTGTTGACTATATGGTAGTTGTCATTCCTTTTCTGTAGCCCTTCGCAATAAATAAACAGTTTATTATTTACCTTCCTCTTTTACGGCCGTCATGCAGGACTATCGAGGCTCGATACCATCAAGAACGCATGGGCCACATCTCTCACTTGGGATGAAGCCGTTATAGCTATAAGATTTCTAACTTCATAAAGCCACCAAGGCTCCAAAGATGTTATCAATCCGGCACAACACGAAGCCCCTGGCACCGACTCTCCGTGTCGACGCAATGTGCGGACCCTTGTGTATAGCATGTATCAACACAATCTACGATGCCAAAGAATAGGACAAAATACTCTGGAACGCGACAAGTGATTAAAGCATGTTCCCTAGCAGAATACTTGGTATGGTCCACGGAAATAACAACTTTGGTCAGAACCAGTCTCCAGGCGTGCCCGCCGTACGGCACACCAGTAACTGAAGAAGCCTCCTATAGGGGAGCTACATTCACTGAGAGATACAGAAGGCCACCATCCTCGAGCGTTCCGGTCCTGATACGAAACGAAACGGAACACGAACCGTCATAGGCAGAGCAGTTTAGAGACCATATTACACGTACGCAACCGGTGCGACCTAATAAGTATACAAATAAGTAAACAGACAAAACGCGCTGCGTGTTTTATGTATGTGAGTGTGATTGGGTATGCGTATGTGTACATTGTGTATGCGATGATGTTAGAACTGTTTGGCCTCTTCATCCATGGGAGGTCTGCACCAGCAGACCCAAATCAAAAAACTTCATCTGGAGGGACACGCCGCACACGGAGGGGCATCTGGTTCCCCATTTCTGGTGCGGAGGCTACAAAAGGACGTGTTACAATGCTGCCATCGCAACGCACATCAGCTTGCCAAGCCCAACAAAGAAACGTGATGAGACACACTTGGCACGCTTTTTTATGGCGACATCCTCATCAATCGAAAATTCGAGGTCGCGTAGCAGACATACAAGAAAGACCTTGATCTCTGCCAAAGCAAAACGGTAGCCAATGCATGAGCGGTTGCCTCCAGTGCCGCCGCCGTTCCCGTTTAGAAAAGTGAGTGTATGTGCATACAAGCCCGGCACGGTGCGGGCAGTTGCCGGGAGTGCTGCCCATCTCTCGGGCCGGAAAACCCGAGCGTCGGGACCCCAAATGTCCGTCGCGCAGTTGACAGTCTGAATGGGAATGTTGATCATGTCGCCATGACGAAGATAGATGCCATTTTGCATCTGCCACCGACTATTTTCTACGTCGCTTGAACCACAGAAGCGTCGGAAGCAGCGTAAAAGTCGACGCCAGGTCGGCACACGCACTCGGACCGGGTGCTGGAGAGGTACAAAGCATTCTGGCGCCGCACCAGCATAGATGCGCATTGTGCCCCCTACAGGCGCGTGTAGGCGAAGGGCCTCACGGACGGTGTACTCGAGGAGCGGTAAATCAAGCGCTGCATAGATATCTTCCGTATCACAGCTGCGAATCGCTTTACGTAGCCGGGTCTGCACTGCCGGTGCACGCGCAAGGGCATAAAGTGTCCAAGTGAGCGCAGATGCGGTGGTCTCGTGTCCTGCAGCGATAAAGGTAGAGATTTGAGAAAGCATTTCGGAATGATTGAGCGCTTGAGACGGCGACGTAGCAGCATTTGCGCGGACTTGGGAAATCAATTGGTTAATGAGAAGGAAAAGATGTGAAGAGGCGTGATACATACCAAGGACGGACAGAATGTCACGTGAAATTGGGGCATCGTATCTGGATGGTTCGTCTCCTAGGTAGGTAGCTTTGCATTCGTCGATGAGCTGTGTGCCGATGCGCAGCATGGTGGCGTTGGCCGTTTGCCGTGCGCGGGATCCTGGGTTCTGGAACTCATACGTGAACAATCGAGAGGCGGTCTCTGCTAGAGACGAACGTACAAATCGCCGTAGAAAGGGAAACCAAACTGAGAGAACGGAAACGACGCTAAACTCAGCCACAGTAGAAAAGACAGTAGCAAAGGCACGCGCAAGCTCGCTTCCAGACTTGTCGGCATCATGGAGGTCAGTACCCGGTGGTGGAAGGGAGTGAAAAGAGTAGCCGAATCCTTAAGCCAGGGAGTGAGGATACAAAGCGAGCGAGATTACGAATGGAGAACCTTACCGGCTTCCCCAATCGCGTCTAGTGTCGCACGAGCAAGCCAAGCAAGAACATCTACAGTGGGACGAGTGATCACGGGCAAGTCGGTGGCTGACGGAATTGATGATCGGCGTCGCGAAGATGAGTTGTAATGTGCAGGTTCCACAGGTGGGTGATGTGTAGCAAACGAATCTGGGCATATAGAAACATGATGCAAGTTGATTGTGGTCTCTTGGGGCGATTGATCTTCAATTTGCATGAATATATCACGCAGCTAGAAAAAAAAAAGGGGTGTGAACTGGAATAGAGATAAAACGTAGTTTCTAGGCTACACACCCGCTCGGCCTTTTCGCGAAAAATGGGTATGACTGATTTGATATGGGACGGAGAAAATGCTTGGTTCTGTGGCGGTAGAATATCAGAGGAAACGGGATTGCATCACGAGATGAGATTGTACGTTACCATGATTCGGCGCTGGTGAGCAGGTCACCATGAGACCAGGTCGTGATGGAATAAACAGAGAAGGGGGAGTACAGACCTGTCGTCTATGCACATCACCCTGAACGGTGAGGAGGCCATTGTGGCCGGCGCCCATTTCTGCGAGGGCATCCGTGATAAAATCAGGTTTTGGAAAGTCATAGGCATGTCCGAGAATGTAAGACAGGGCGAGAGGGTCGGTAGTGAGCAGACGGTGACCATTGATGAAGCCACGGTAGGTGAAGGTGTGGCCATACTGGTCTGTCCAGGTACGAAAGATATCGTTGTTCTCCTGGTCGACAAGTTGTGCTAGGTTTCCGACGAAGAAAGAGGGAGAAGGGGGAGAAGGGAGAAGACGGAGCGGAGAACGAAAGCGAGCAAAGATGAGGACGAAGAGAGGGCTGAGCAGGTAAAGGGAGGCAACGCAGAGGAGGAGGAGGGCGGAGGAGAGGAGAGAGAGAGAGAAGAACATGTGAGGGTCAACACTTCGCTTTGGTCTCGGTTCGGCTAATTTTAAGCATAACCAGATCTCGGCCATCCCGGGCTCGATTCGTTTAATGTCTCTTAATCTCAACCTCGCAGAGTTCAAATGCTCTCTTCAGCGCGACTCTCTTTACACTCCACCGGAGGGTGACTCACCCGCTTCACATGATGACGCGACCCTCCTGTACGTTCGCTGACTGCTCGATTCTCTCTTTCTGACTTCGTCTTAAAAGTCGCTTTCTTCGCGCGCGCAAGTACGACCCCCGCAGAGCACACAAGCAATTTGCTGCCACCGAAGCATGGAGGAGAAAGAACGATGTGCTCACCCTTTACGCAACATTTAATCCAGACGAATTCGAATCTGCGAAACGTTTCTACCCTCGTTGGACAGGACGACGCGATAAGGTAAGCGCCCAATTCGTTGTTACCGTTGTTCCCTCCCTCATGTCGCGCACGCACAGAATGGAATACCCGTGTACGTATTCCGCCTCGCGTCCCTGACAGGGCCACTCCAAAAGGAACTCAACGACGTCCCCGAGGAGCGCCGCTATCAATGCATGTGCGTCTCCTGCCCCCTCCCGTAATCTCCCCTCCGCGACGCCGATCCACGGCTCTTCGACAGCGTCGCCCTCTCAGAGTTCATGTCTCGCTTCATCCTCCCATTCTGCTCTGCTCTCCCCCATGCCTCTGCCAGTGTCACTCTGCCAACCCTCGATCCGTCTGTCACGTCGTCACCATCACCATCACCACCGCAACCACAACCTATCACAGCGACGACGTCTATCATCGACCTCGGCGGTGTCTCTCTTGGCATGATGTGGTCGCTCCGTCGTCACCTCCAGCAGGCTTCTGAGCTCGCCACTGCCCACTATCCCGAGACTGTTCACACCATCGCCATCGTCAACGCGCCCGCGTTCTTCCCCACCGTCTGGAGCTGGATCAAGGTGCGCCATCCTGCCTTTCCCTACCTTGTATTAGATCTTCCCTCGTCTTTCAGACATGGTTCGATGAGGGTACGCGCAACAAGGTCCACGTTCTCGGGGCCGATCCCGGCCCTGCGCTCCTCCAGCTTATGGACGCTGATTCGCTCCCGCAAGTCTACGGAGGTGCGCTTCCATTCAACTTTGAAGATGAACCCGTACTCGATGAACCTGCTCGCGAGCTTCTTGGCTCGAACAAAATTCCTCGTGGACCAGTCATTTTTGTCGATGGCAAGGCCACTCGGCCTGATGGCTTCATTGAACCTCAAAATGTGCAGAACGGAAACATAGAAGTTAATTGACATAGATGGTCGGAAGAGCAGCCAATTAAACATAGAAACGTTCGATTCCGTCAGTTGTTGAGAGCAGGGATTACG
Source organism: Lactifluus echinatus (assembly GCA_003315975.1). NCBI lineage: Eukaryota > Fungi > Basidiomycota > Agaricomycetes > Russulales > Russulaceae > Lactifluus > Lactifluus echinatus. Next base: position 5,185 of record QFEA01003744.1, read on the forward strand.
ATTACCATACCCTAGTATCCTAAAACAACGGGAGCATCAAAAAGAGAACAAACTGGAAGGATAATGATATGCACAATTATACAGTACAAGGGACCAATTTACTTGACTGTGGGAGGGGAAGGGGAAATATTCTAGTACACTACAACAATTTGCTTCCCTGGGGATCCGAAAAGTTCACCACGTGTAGGGTTTTTTTTTTTCATTCAAAGTCATCCTCGGGCTCAGCGGTTACCCCATCTTCGTTCCAAATTTCCAAGAACTGGCATATATAATAATGGCAATTGTGAGCTCACAGAGGCAGGTGATCACAACTAGTTAAGGCAACGCGCACGCACCATGTCACGTTGCGCGGCCATGTCGGCTGTCGTAAGCAGTGGGCGCGTCGCGAATGGCAGACGTGCCCATGTGAGCGGTGCCGCCGCAGCCCCGATACGACGAGTCGCAGGCTTGTCACCAAGGGCATTCTTCTTGCCTATCACCCACTTAAGACATTTTCTATGCCCCGTGTCAAGTAAGCCGCCAACAATCAATCCAAGTCCGACCACAGCCAGTACGTACTCTTCAGTGAGCCCATAAAGGTTTTTCAAATATACCTTGAGAAGCATAATCAAGGCAACCAAAACGGAAGCACGCAATAAGGGCAGTTTCTCGAGCGTCTGCCAAGGTGGTGTCGTCGTCGCTGTAGTCGGACACTTATGTGAGCAAATCAGGAATCCAAGGTGAGCTACATGAATAGGTCTACCTTGCTCAGCTGGGATTGCTGTTGCCAAACTATCTGTCATACGCGCGTCTGTTCCATTCTCTTCGGTCTGTGGTAGCTGTGGTGGTGCATTCGATCCTTGCAGTTGTGCCCGAAGATTTCCAGGAGACAAAGCCTCGACACACTGCATGCCGGCAGTTGAAAGTACATTCGTAAGGTACTTGACAACCAAAAGGACTTCCTCTTGAGTTTTGTAATCGAACGTCGCAAAATTCTCTGCCATGTATCGTGCAAAGTCAATGTCCTCTTGTGTCGCGACCAGCGAGGTGCCCACATCGAACGCGCGCACAAGAGCCTTGAGGAAGTCGAGTTTTGGCGCGCGTTTCTCACGTACGAGAGCGAACCAGCGATGTAACAACGCGGTGCCGCCCCGCGCACCTTGGACACCAACAGAACCACCACTCCCCTGCACGAGCTTGGTTTGGTACGAGAAGGACGCACGTGCGCTGATAACATAGCGAGAGTTGAGTAGCGAAGCGTGCTTGCTATGCAGCACAGAATGCAGCGCACTCGCGCGGGCGCTCAAAGCCGAATTTGGACTTGTCTCCAGGGCAACGATGACAGGGAAAGACTGAAGTGGATGTGCCAGGCCTTGCTTGATCGTGAAACTGAGAATGTCCACGGCAGCGCCCTGTGTCTGTGGGTGTTGTGATAATGCTGCATCCAAAATTGGGTCCATATAGCGTTGTACGATGGCAGAACTGACACTAGACGGAACTGTTAGTGTGGCAGACCATATCTCATTTATCGTGCTTACCCCGAGTCGGCGAACCCATCAGTATTGCCGACAAGCTCTTCCATGTTAACTTCCGTTTGGGCTTGCTTGCCTTTCACGTTCGCCTTGCCTTTTTCTTTCTGGGAATGCTTCGCAGCTTCTGATACAAGGAACTCCTGCATGATTTTCAACAAACGTGCGCGACCTTCCTCTTCGTCAGATGCGAATGTTGCATCCATAATCATGGCAGATGACTCTAGCGTCATCAGCGTAGGCTGCGCGCGAAAGAGAAAGCCTGATAGGACTTTAGCTTGAAGGAAGGATGAGAACAGCTGAGACCCGTACCGAGACATTGCAGCGTCCGACCGCGAAGTCCTGGTTCGGAGTGCATTCGATAAAGACTTAGAAGACTGTTATAGACGTGATCAATGATTGAACCCTAAAAAAAGGCTCAGCGGTGCGTGGCTATCGAGGGCTGTTAAGCTCACCTTCGAGACGATGTTAAGGTCCGGTGAGAGATCTAGAGGAAATCAGACACTATATAAATCAAAGACCATCCAACCATAAGGGCGTACCTGGGTAGTCAATTCTGAGACGATCAAAGTTACAGTGCTCGACGAGAAGCGAAATGATGAAGATCAAAATGGACAGTGCGCGTAGGTCTGTAGGGGTCATCTGCTTTTTTTGTGACGAAGATTGCAAGCGAGCTGAGGAGAGATGACTAAGGAGCAATGGAATAGTGGATTACACACACCGTTGCAAGATTTCAAGAGGCCGACAAGACGAATAAAATCATGCGTGAGATGCTGAACGACAGCACACAAACATGCAACCGTCTCTTGCAATGCCTGCGTCTCTGGCATGATTTAGTGAACGACTGTACCATTTCAATAACCCACCTGAACACCACCAGCCGTTGATGGCTTCAAAATCATGGGTTGCAGTGCAAGCTGTAACTCGTTGCCAAACTTGAAAGCAGTCTTGGGCATATGTGGGATGGAAACTCGGAAGATTTTGAGCAGATAGTCGGATGTCACTTGCTCCTCGGGCTTCAAGAATGAATAAACGGAAGCCATTGTCCGTTGAGTAAGAACTTACAGATGTAGCATTTTTCAGATATGGCAACAGTGTCGAAGCGTTAGAGCCGGAAAGAATAGCCGGATAGGCTGACGTGAACAGGTAGATGGCTCGGATGCAGTTGACGACCGTCTAGATTGAACAGTTCAGATACATGATGGAGCAAGAAAATGATAGGAATTCTCGCACAAAATCCGGAAGCTCGGAGGCGTCCACAAGGCCGTCAATCAAGGCCTCGCAAATCTCGCTATAACGCATGTGGAGTTGACTTGCCTCGGCATCCTCCCTCGATGCCATGATTTTATGAAGCACATCCTCCAGAGGTGACTGACGGTCCCTGAAGTTTGCTGCTACACCCATGATTACGGACACCTTGTTCAAGAGCTGTGTCTTGTCGCCCGGTTCTAATGCTTGCACGCCATTCCTTAGCTTTTGCAATGCTGGCTGCGTCACGATGCTCGGAAACCATAACTCCTCGAGGGTCTTTATCGACAAGTCTTTGACAGTGTCGTCCTCATCGAACATCCGCAGGACAAGTTTGGTGCAGATGTCAGTGCGGCGCTTGATGACATCTGTCACACCATAAAATGCCCTCAGAAGCTTGATCACGCGCTTGCGGACACCCAGACCAGTGTCCTACACTTATTCAGAATAATGTGCGCTCGAGACACGATTCCACATACGGCAATACGTTCAGCAATCTTCTGATAGTAGTCGCTTGCAACCTCAGGAGATTCGATCACATACTTACCGATGAGCTCCACGGCAGCGTCACGAACTGCCGGCGAACTATCAAGTAAGTGACTCTCGATTCCCCGACGGACATTCGCCTATCGACAACGATTCATATGTCCTGCAGATTATAAGACAAAGGACGCACAGCCGCTAAGATCGTTGGATCACTTGTGACAATTTGACCTAACGCTCGCAACGCCTTTGTGCGCACAAAAACGGGTGGGGCATCCAGAGCAAGTAGTGTCACATTGAGAATGGGTTGGTAAGAATTTCTCAGATCTTGAGTAATTCCTATCTCTTCTGCAAGTCGATCGATACGCACAACCTCTTCGGGGGATCTGTATGGATGCTTGATTAGTACAGCCGATGCTTCCGGGAACACACGCACCCTATATCGAATACTTCTGTGGCACCCTCCTTCCATACATCACGTAGGGCCGACTTGACCTTGCGCGCGAACGGGTAAAGAATGGGCTGGTCTTCCTCAGGACCATCACCATAGCGAAGCGAAGCATCACATTGCCTGAGAGCAATAGCAAGTTCTTGGCCCCAGGTTACAGCCGTTAGCTCGCGTGCACTCTAAGCCATCTATTGTAAGATGTTGTCAAGTTGGGACAATGTCGTACACTCACTTCATAGGCCTGGTCTTGTGCAGACCGCTTTGCCAGATGCGTCACTAGGTCTTGATGTGCCGTTGCTAGTCGTTCCAAGTGTTTGGTGCTCGCACGGGACAGGACCTTACAGACGATAAGAATACACAAAACGGACAGTGAAGGAGAGCGTACTTCGTCAAGGGGTTTCAAATCGACAAACCCGTCACCATCAACACCCGGTGTCGCCTTCAACATACTTGAACGTATTCGGGCGGCGATAACGCCAAGATGGTCCAGCGCAATAGTTTTTGCCGCATTGTTGTCAGTCTGGTTCGACGACTTCACGTCATCTAGTGATGAGACCTAGTCAAAATACGAAGTCCATCAATCCTCAAGTACCTGCGTGAATGCGACGCATACCATGAATTTGCAGATGATACCTAGCAGAAGACTCGCTGCTGGCCACTCAGGCCAGAATAAGACAACAAGAAGATCGGAGACAAGGTTATCAAAGATTGCCCGATACTCAGCTTCATTCGAATTTTTCGTCGCCTTGGCCTTGCCAGATCTCTGGGTGAGGAACAGGACGATTGTCTTCGCAGCTTTTGTCGCAGATTCAAGACCAGACATGTAAAGCTGAATTTCCTAAAGAAGTGCTTGTGCATTTGCGGTTTGGGGTTGTAGGGAGAAGAAAATACCTCATTGTCCTTCTCATCCAGAAAAGGTCCAGGGGGCTTCTCCGACGGTGTCTCCGCTATGCTTTCCTGCCGCCGCATGGCAAGTGCCTGATGGCGTGCCTTAGCCAACCGCCTCGCTTGGAGTCGCACACCATGCGCAGAAGTTTGTACAAGTTGAAGAAGCAATGCAGAGACGGTACGTATTGACCTCCCGTCACGAAGTCTGAGATCAGTTATAAGGGGATACATATCTGGACTATCATGATTCGCACCGAAATTGGCCCGCTTTCTGCTTGATATCCGAAAGCTTAATCAAGGAACTGAGGATCTCCTCAATAATCCATGATCGTTGGTCTTCATGATTCGCGAATATCTGTGGGCAAATATCTCAAACGATGCGTGAAATGCTAATAAAACTGAGGCAACTTACACTCCTGATAAGCGATAGTGCTTCCAGTCTCAGGCCGCGCATAGCAGTCTGACCGAGCGTATTCACTACGAAACTCTCTTTCTTGCCCTTACTATCGCTTGCTCCAGACTCTGCCACAAAAAAAGGACCGATCGCGATGTATACTCCTTGAATAATGATCGAATCCGACATCGCTACTGTGTCCGCGCAGACCAGATCATTAATCCTCGGTAGCACAGATGCCAACACCTGAAACACTTCTGCGATTTGCGCCCGATGAGCCTTTCCATATTTAGACACGTGCTGCAGTAGCACAGAAGTATCCGAGCTCTCAACGAAAGGGTACACAACTCGCTCAAGCTGGTTTTTAACAGAACCAAGACAAGCTGTGATGAGTTCTTCAGAATAGACCTGTTTTGGTAATCGATCGGCGCCAAGTAGCGCGATGCAGCAATCCGCAGCAAGGATACTATCACGAGCAAGTTCAAGAACATGCGCGAGCGTATCAAGAATCGCGTCAGTTACTGGGGAAGGTTCAGTGTCAGCGCTCGTATCCGGATGTGGTTCGTCGCCTTCAGCCGGGGTCTGAGATCGCGATCGCCGATCGGAGGCGGGCTTTCTCGAGACTTTGCTCTTCTTGCTGGGTGAAGCGGAGGCCCGCGTCTCGGACACTCTATCGGGTTTGAACGGGTCAAGGTCCTCTCCAGCGCGTACGCTCCGTTCGAGCAACTTCAAAATCCGGGAAAGAGTCATGGCTTCGACGTCAGCAATACTGCAGGGGCCTGAAGCACTTGGTAGGTGCTTGGGCACAGTTGAGCTACGGAGACGCTTCATGGGACGGGCGACCTGAGCGATGAGTTTGGTCAACTTGCGGATCAGATTTGGATGTAGTTGCGGTCGGGAAGGATCAGTCGTAAGAGGAGAAAAGAAATCAGCAGAAAGACATTGTTGGTTGGCATCTGCCGGAAGGGTGTCCTCTGCTTCGAAAATGTCCTCAAGCAGAGTGACTAACTTTTCTAGGGGTGCTATATATGCAACGTCAGTTGGAGCGATACCGGGATAAACAAGATGTCACCTCGGTCATCCCGATCTCCCGTGCGCTTGGCGGAAGACCTCCCAGCCTCGGTCATATTAAGACTTGTCTTTCTTGACTGGCGATGACAGTCCTCTTCAGGCCCAAATCCACCGAGGTCATCTTCCTCATTTGTTTCCAACTTGCGCTTGTTTCCGTGTAATACCAACGGCGCTTTTGTCTTTGTCTTCTTAGAAGATTGGGATGAGTGCTGCATTGATGTCAACTTAGGTACTAGAGGGATTTCTACATATGCCCGCATTTTGGGCTTGTGGGCCGGGATAGATCGAAATGACGAAGCGACTTGAGACGACGAAGGTGTTCCCTGAGTAGATAGAGAGTCCTGAGATGAAGACGCAGGTGTGGTTGGTGGACCGGACGGCGACGAAGAAGACGGTGTTCTATGTAGTGCCTGTACGCGTTTCAGTGATGGGGACTCGAGCAACTCTATCGATTTGCGCTTCTGGGGCGTGACAGACTGGCTTGGCGGAAGCTCGAGTGGGTCGGGACTGGGATATCGTGGAATGCTGAAGTTCCTGTCACGCCGCGAAGGCGTGGGTGGATTCGTGTACTTGGCAGCCTGCGCGCGCTCGAGCTCGCGACTGGACTTATCCAGAAAGGTATTGAAGAAAGTTGAGGATTCTTGCTGGGGATACTGCCTCTTTGGAGGAATCGCACGTTCATCAAGTGCAAAGGCGAGCGAAGAGGAGGAGGAATGTATACCCGGTAGAGGAGGAGTCGGATAGGAGAAGCAGGGTGTTTGCTGAAAGATGGGTTGAGCGAGTGGATTGGTAGGATAAGATGGGTAGGTATTGTAAGGCGTATATTGCATCTGATGTTCATATTCTGGATACTGGCTGAATTATATGGAAGCATATAGTCACCTATCAAAGCGATGAAGAAAATACGTGCCTGTTGGACTGGCCCACAAAATACCTCGACGTGTCATTTGCGACACCTGTCCAGTAGTTAGAATGACCTTCCGTATGTCGGAGTGGTTGTAGATGATTCGATTCAGTTGCGTACTCCGTGTACGGGGGAGGATTTGGTGAACGGTAGTGATAACCACTCGAAGTGTAATAGTGGGGATGTGTATATGAGACTGGGTGCGCGCTAGCGGACAGGTCGGAGTGATGACGGGTCACTACAGGACGCATAGTGAGTGGCTTAGGTACAACCGAGGCAGCGTCTTCACCATGTGTAGTTGATGTGGGAGACGTGAAAGTGTACACTCCTGGCAGTGTCTGCGCATCGTGAATACTGGTCGGTGCTCGAGCGGATGAGCTCGAGGCCGTATTCTGTACAGGGTAGGCATGTTCGCCTGTACTTGGGCCTTTCAGGCCATACCAGCGATTGGGATCCTGCATCTTGTGTTGATCGTTGGCGTCGAGGGCAGGCCGCAGACAGGGCGCGCCTTTCCGAACACGGGCAGAGCTTGGGCGCCTGTTACAACGACGTGTCACATGTCACTCACATTTCTTGCGTGACTGCGTGACTGGCTTGCTTATTATCGATATTCTCAATCTGCAATGTCCTGCAATAATATTGTATAAACCTCGTACTGTACCTATCGACTTATATGTCTACACTTATGGGCCGTCTCCATACTGTATTGCCTCTGGGGCCTAGTTTTTGCTGTGCAGTGTGAGATAGTCGACTGTACCATGCTGGACAGCTGTAATTGTATCCGTCAATTTACGGTACCAACACAGAAAGGTCTTGTTGGATTTGGGTGAAGACAGGTAATGTAGCCCATGGCTAAAAACGCAGACCAAAGTTAACTGGTGGCAGAGCAAGATAATTACAAGGCATCGAAATGGATTATCTCAGAGCTTTCGTGTGTGGTACTTTCTCCTTTGATCTTTGATCTGCTTTTTACTGTTAACTAAGTGCCGAGTTGCCGAATTCGGCACTTCGAACCTTATCCGCCTCCACGTCGCACACCTCGTCCCGTAGACAACGATCCTCTGGCAGAAAAGGACCCTCAAGGCGAGTCGTCATTTGTTTCTATCGCTGGCATTTGTACTTTTCCTGGACACTGGGAGAATTATTGTGGCTACTGCAGCAGTATTAAGGGGTGGATGGAATGGAACGGCAAATGGGTGGATTGCATCCATCGTACCAGATGGATTAAAGGCTGGTACAGGGAATTTCTACTCACTATTAGGGCCCGAACGTGAAAGGGGGTTCCTCCAGCCGTATTCAGCCTTTGACGTTTTCTGTTTTGTCGCCAGCTCTGCTAACCTCCAGGCTGTGGAACCTACAGGTAAATCCAGAAATGGCCACTACAAAGAGCGCAAAAAGTAAGACTGCCGCCCCAAAATGTAAGATCTGCTACGGTTCGTATTGTATAATGGATACTGAATATCATCCAATGGACAGCCACGAAGCCGGAGGCAAAGGCCAAGACGGCAAAGAAGGCTGCTCTCCAAGGCGTTCACTCACACTCCTCTAGAAAACCCCGTACAAGCGTGTCCTTCCACCGACCGAAGACATTACGCCTGCGACGGGAGGGTAAATACCCGCGCAAGAGTATTCCTCACGCGCCTCGCATGGATCAATATCACACCATTGTCTCGTGGGTTTTCTACGGCAGGGCATTTATCGCATACTTATGTCACTGGTGGCTTGTAGACCTTTGAACACGGAGTCGGCAATGAAGAAGATCGAGGAACACAACACATTGGTATTCCTTGTTGATATCAAGGCGAACAAACGTCAGATCAAGGATGCCGTGAAGAAGCTGTGGGATGTGCAAGCAGCCAAAGTGAATACATTGATTCGGTGAGCGCTACATGGATCGGATCAAACGTGCTAAAGAAATGACACGAATGTGTAGACCTGATGGAAAGAAGAAGGCATATGTGCGGTTGACACCGGACTATGACGCACTTGACGTGGCGAACAAGGTGCGTGCTGGCTAATTGAATTGTACTGACGTGAACTGGGACTCAAGTGGTGCGGTGGTAGATTGGGTTTATTTAGCTGTTGACGGTGTTTGGGCGGTGTCTAGCACGGCAAAGGTTTTACTGTACCATGTTGAACAATGAGGCATGATGCATGATGATCTTGTGCTGCAAGCGGGGATTGATCGCCAAGCGAGAAAATGAGGTGGTCGCCTGGGTAATGAATGCCGAATGTAGAAGGTCGGCTAAGTGAGGGTACGGATACGGGTGAGGTGATGGGAAAGAAAATGAACAAACCGTCTGATCGCGTTGTTTCGTCTCGTCGTCGTCCGAGGCGTCGTTGCGGACTATCTTCTTTCTCTTTTCCTTCCTGCACTTGTCGTGCCCCCACGCTCCTTTGTCCTCCTCCCCGCCGTGTCCTTTCCAATGTCTCTCAGATATAAATTTTCCTTCGTCGCTCTCCTCCTTTTCATTTTCTCGTTTTCTGTCCATGCTGCTCATGGCCGTCCCCCAACCCATCGTCGTTTTGGAATGAAGGTTCATCGTCAAGGTATCCCCCGCTCTCCCCAGAGTGCTCCCAATCCCCATGATATCCTTAGTCTTCCGAATCTTTTTGCGGGTCTGTAAATCCGCCTTTTTTTTTTCCCTCTCTTTTCTTAATCACAGTCACAGGTCCTGGTGGCTCTTCAAGCGCACCGAACAGCTTCTCTTCTACGAATCCCACGACCAGCGCACCTGCGATGATGACTTCCGCGCCGCCTGATCTACCGTCCACAAGTGATCCGCCAACGTCGAGTAACCAAGCCCAACCCGCCACCTCTCCAGCACCAGCTGCGACGACTGGCCCTCAGTCCTCTCCGCCTACGGCTGCGCCTTCAGGTCCCGGCTGTCTTTTAGATCTTCTAGGCAATTGTATATTGCCTACCTCTCCCCCGACTTCAGCGTCGTCCGCCTTCGCCCCTTCTGCAACACCGGCTGCAACAGCTGGTCCTCAGTCCTCCCCTTCTGTGGCAGCGTCTTCGGGTCCTGGCTGTCTTTTAGATCTCCTCGGCAATTGTATATTGCCTACCTCGTCTCCCCCGACTTCAGCGTCGTCTGCCTTCGCCCCCTCTGCAACACCGGCTGCAACA
>QFEA01003749.1:0-48940 GCA_003315975.1 Lactifluus echinatus
AGGGACGGGAGGCGAGTCCATCTACGGCGAGAAGTTCCAAGATGAAGCCTTCCCGGACGACGTAAAACACACCCGGCCGTTCCTTCTTTCCATGGTGCGCCGCAGCCCATCCGCTTCCATCTCGTTCTCTCTCTTCTCATCGCGCTGCGTACCAGGCCAATGCCGGTCCCAATACCAACGGTTCCCAGTTCTTCATCACGTGCACCCCGACGTCCCATCTCGACGGAAAACACGTCATCTTTGGCCAGGTCATTCGCGGCAAATCTCTAGGCACGTCGCTTGTCCGCCTGCCTGTTGCCTTCCTCTTACTGTACTCTCCTGTCCCGCCACAGTCCGCCGAATCGAGAACTACGAAACCACTCCAGGCGACGTCCCCACTGACCCGATCGTGATCGCAGACTCGGGCGAGCTCTCGCCCTCCGACCCGTCCCTTTCGGCGCCCACCGTTGCGTCCCCAGGCGACCCGTACGAGGACTACCCCGACGACGACGATCACGACACGCAGAACCCGGCGGTCGCGATCGAGGCCGCACGCCTGCTCCGCGAGCTCGGCACCGCGCGCTGGAAGGAGGGCGCCGCCGCCGCCGCGCTCGACAAGTGGCAGAAGGCGCTGCGCTATCTCGACGTGCACCCGGTCTTGCCGGACGACACGTCATCCGAACTGGCTGATGAGTTTCTCGCGCTCCGCACGCCGTTGTTGCTCAACTCGGCCCTCGCTGCGCTCAAGGCGCCCAGCGGTGCCGCTGGCGCGCGCATCGCCCTTAGCGCGACTTCTGCCGCGCTGGAACTGCCGAAGCTCAGTGATTCCGATCGTGGTACGTGTATATTATCTTAAGCGTCACGTTTGGAGATGCTTACTTGTCATGATGGTCAGCAAAAGCGCTGTATCGGCAGGGTCTCGCTCAAGTCACCCTCAAGGAAGAAGATGAGGCAGAGAAGGCATTCCTCGAAGCGCTTTCAATAGCAAAGGACGACAAAGCAGTTGCCGGTGAGCTCGAGCGTCTCCGACAGCGCAAAAAGGCACAGCGGGAAAAGGAAAAGGCGGCTTACAAGAAGTTTTTTGGCTAGACTGTACATTTTTGTCAGGAACAACTCAGGAGTGTACGCAGGTTCTGCGCGGGGAATATAACTAATTGTGATCTTTGCCATTCTGAATATCTGTCTATGTGTATATGTGGTGTAGTCTTGCTATTTCACCGGCCCTCCATGAAGAACAATAGGAATTTCTTCCTTCCTAGTAGAGAGACAGGCGAAGCAGAGCCGATGTCATCTCGAAGCAGAACTGGTGCAAAGACAGAGGCTATTGTCTATGATCAGACTTTGTCGAAAAAACACGATAATTGTGCATATACCGAGTATGTCTGCACGAGACGGATGACTGGGACCTTGGGCGTCCTCGATTACCGAAGGGCGCTTCTCTGGGCTCTCATCAGGAACCTCGGCATGGTCCCTCAACGTAAGGAGATGCAAAAATGCGGTCACTGAAATCCAGACCTGGTTGACAGGGCCCAGGACGACATTGTCATTTTGTCATCGATGAATCTCAGCGCTTCTGGAATGTTCTCACAAAGGGGCCAGAACTCACATTGGCCGATGCTTGGGGAAAGAATGGTAGCATCTAGAACAGGTGAGGGATTGCCTTTACGTCGTACGAATTGCACACCTCAAATGCCGCATCTCTGCTGGTGACTTCGGCGCATCGTTGGTGCAGCGAGAACGGCACGACGGGTTCAGCGAGCGAACGAAGGAACTCCAGGAGCACCGCCGCTACCGTGCGCGCATAATTGGCATCAACTGTCTGCGGTGGCTTCGGCGCTGGGCATGGCGGCAACTCTGTGCCCGTGTCCAAGCTCTAGCCCAGACGAACGAACGATCAGCTCTCCCGCTTATGTGCTTGGGCGCAACTCACCTCGCGCATCTGGGCCGCTAAGTGTTCGTCTCCCGGTGCAATGAATAAATCGTGCTGAATGGGGTTAGTATAGGGCCAGTAGGACGCAGGGACTAGGGACGTACGACAGTCCCAACATCATCGCTCATTAACCAGCTAATCAATTTGACGAATTCTCGCGACGACTGGCGCGCTTGTGCCTCTGGAACAAGCCCTTGTGCTCCTCTAAGTCCACGTATGGGGCCCGGCAGACGGACCAACGTGGATAAACTAGTTCCGAAGCACGACGGTTCTGCGGTTACGGTTATCATGAATTACACGACACGAAAAATGGGAGAACGTCATACCATATTCCCCATGGAGCGAAAGGAAAAGATCTTGGCCCATCAGTGTGTGTACGATGAGCAAAGTGGACAGTTTCTCTATTCCCAAATTTAGAGGAGCTGCGGTGGTGTGGGAAATGAATATGGTTAGTTGAAGCGTCCTTCCCTCCTCGGGAAGAAGAAATCCCTGTCGATCTATAACTTAGAAGATGCGATGGCGAGAGCGTGTTCAACCTACAGCCATGGGCTCGATCTTGAGCCAGCGGGGGTCTATTGAACAGTCAAATGGGTTCGTGTTCACGCCTTAGAAATATTACATACGCATTGGTGTACTGAGGGTGCGAGGGAAAAAGCGGAATGCAGCTGGAGCCTAGATTATCTTGAGCCAGGCGGCGAAAACTTGGCAGGGAAGTTACATACTTTCCCTACATTCCGGATACTCAGGCTTTGTGATACAGGAGTCATATAACTAGGGTCATAGATGGGTTTTGACATATGCAGATTAGAAGGCATTGGACGCACGAGACTTTTCCAAAGTCCAGTGACGTCTTATCTAGTTTCAAAAGCGGAATACCAGATAGATCCTCTGTGTCAAACCTTGCGATGGATTTGTACAGGTCGTTTGCAGCCACATCCAGAGCCATCGAGTCAATACACTGGATCTGTCGAAAGTGTCAATGGTCTTTGTTCGTAGAGAGGATTATTGAAACAACTCACATTCACCAAGTATTCAGCAGAGACGGGCTTGTGGTCACTCATGGTAATGGATGGGTGGCCTTCGTAAGAGTTTTGACTGACTATGACAAAAGGGGATGATTTAGAGAGTATGCGATCTGTCCAGGCTGGTTTGCGTCTGAGATGTTGTGAATGCCATTAAATATCGCGAAAGGGATAAGAGGCACTTAGTGTCGTAACCCAATGCATCGGTTTGCATAGTTGCATTGAATCGATACGTCCTGTTGAATTAGTCAGCAGGAATGGGCCTCATGCAATATAAACACCCGACGGGAGGAATGTAATAGGATGTTCTTTGAATTCGGCGAACGCGGTTCCATGACGGATGGCGCCATTCAACTGTAACCACAGTCATCTGTTATGTGAACATCTACTACAGAGATGAGCCAGTGCACCTGATCATATTGCAGAAGCGAGGATATTCCACGAAATGCAGGTTCTAAAGAAAGAAAATGTCGGATATCTTCGTCAGGCAAGTTAAGTCTATAATTTAAGTCTTTCACAGACGACACGTTAGTGCTGAAAAACTAGCACAAGGTGTTTCATCTACAACGCACCTCCCTATGGCAAATTATTAGCAAGTGGTGATAGATCTAAGCACGGGAAAAAACTCACAAGCCAAAATAATACATCAGACGCATATATATTCAGCATGGGGGGGTCCGGTTCAATATCTTCTTTGCTAGGTATCCAACCGTATTCATTGCAAGGCCCAAACCTGAGGCGCCGTGAGATATCGTGAAAGTCTGCGTTCCTCCGATCTGCTTGGTCACTGAAGGCAGCCAAATGGGAGGTCACAAAGGTGAATGTGGTAGGTGTCGGAGACGGTATTGACGATGTAGAATTTGGTCGGTAATTGAGTCGAACGGCTACTGCACCCTTATTTGCCTAAGGAAATGAATGTATCGCTGTAAGCAGATCGGCCTGTGTTTGGGCAACTCACCATAACTCCCTGGAAGGCTATCAAACAACACGTATAACTCGAAGAGAGAGCCGCTCACCATGATGCCTACTGCCACAGAGCTCACCCTGACTTCAGCGAAGCAATCCCGAACGTCCCTTTTAACGAGAACGATCAAGAGGACACCGACGAGTTGCTTAGATACTAGCTAAGGTATCAACAGTTAGCCGCAATTGTCCAGCCGTTACTAGAGAGAGTGTGACGGTTAGCCACCTTCTCGTATTGTCCAGCTCTCTCCCCCAACGCGGCCAGTACAGCTGCCGTCCAGGCATCTTCTCTTGCTGGACCCACGGAAAAGAGAAGGGCTTCGGTTGACAGATCAAGTTCTTGAAATGCCACGACGAGCACGTCTGGGTCTGTTGATGACGTCTCATGCTTGACGTTCTGTTGTTCGATTTCTGCAAAGACGGAGAAGACGTCAGTGCGCGGAATCCTCAAAAGAGATTCGCCTCACCTGTCCCAGAGGGTGATGCACGTTTGTCGCTCAATGAAAGCGGTGATAGCTCTCTAATAGCAGGTATTAAATACGTCTGCTCGCTATTATGCACGCTCGGAGAGGGTGTTCCCCTAACCAACCACTTCGACAAGTCTTCGGAAGGCAAGTTTCCATTTACGTTGAATGTGCCTAGGCGGATCCTGTGATATTCCGTCAGTCTCTTTGCGCCAGCCCCCGAGACCATGGACATACAAAAGTTGCCTTTTCTCTGAGCCTTCGTGGACAGTGGCTACTGAGCGGCTTCGGGACCATAACCAGTCATCACGTAATTTGACGTAGTCAGCCGCGTCATCCCCAGGCATGCCTGCGCAACCCAGAGAGAGACGAGCGTGCACAGGTTGGCATGCATACCGTAAATCACGGGGTGGTTTGACTATGAGACCATAGTTAGGTTAGTGTAATTGAAACCTACTAAGAATGTTGTACCGGATAGCCATGCGACTGGATGGAGGGAGTATGGTTCTAGCCACCGGTAAGACTGAGTCTTGGTTGAGCTGCTCACTAAACAACAGAAATGTATTAGAGGTAGAGTAGGTTGGAAACCGCATTCCATACACGCCATTTCGCGCAACCTCCGGCAAGCCGATGTAGCCGAAGATAAGCGCTCCATGTCATAGGTGACTATCATAAAGGTGTCTTCTCCTTGAGAAAGTTGGATAGAGAACCCACTGACAGTCTCTAGATATGCAGTAAATATGGTGTACTCGCTTGTCAGAGCCACGAACCAGTAGGTGAAGCGGGATGCTTGGGTGCTGCAAGGTCTAACACTGCAGGAGGGGAACAGGAGAGCTGAGATATTTCAAGAGAGAAGTCTTCGTGAATCGGAAATGTACGCTGAAGCGAGAGAGGAAAACCGCGGACAGTCGTTGACGCTGTCTCCTCTGTGTAAAGGAACACACTTCAGAGGGGGTTTAGCGCGAAGCAGCAGAGCAAGGTATGTGGCATCAAACCTTCCAGACTCTCCCATTGCATCTTCCTTGTGACTGACAATGGCGAGTATGACACGCGAGGCCTGACCAGCAGAAGAGCTTCCGCCACCAGTGGAAGTCGGCGACGGTGCCTCTAGCGGCGGGGAGCACCACCGGTCATCCCTGAAAGACTCGGAGGACCCTTCGAGTACTAATATTAGATGCTCGGAGGGACGTAGCAACGATCGCACGTCGCGTTCCCAATGTGCCATAGAATCTAGAACCGAATCAGAAAACACACCAGTGATACATGACTGGAACGGATAATTAAGCCGCACTGACTTTAAAGTTGCAGTTGCACGTCGCAACGGTCAGAAGAGAGATTTTGCGTGTTTGAACGGTTATCAAATTGCCAGCATATAAGAGGTGATGTCGGGCACAGTGCACAATGTCTAAATTGATGGTTCGCAGTGGCGGTGTCCCGAGCCCGAGGTCTCAGCTGCAGCACTTGAGCTGAGCTGAGACAACGGTGACTACGCAGACGCAGCGCCCGACACCCGACTCGGCACTTGATCTTGATCAATTGATTGGACGCGTTAGCGCCGAGCAGACATGAATAGACAACCGTGCCCGCTCCTGATCAAGACGACTCGGACGACGATTTCTTCCCCTCGACTTCAATTGCATTTACAGTTGCTGGCATGTAACACTCCTCACTGGTGGTTTTATTCCTTCATCTAGTTTCCGGTTCTCAACAATATGATCTATTCAGTATTTGCGTAAACATAAATTAATCAAAGCTCCAGGCTCCGGGAATATATAGTCGTCTATGAGCGTCGCAAGTCATACAAGGAATCGCGTCTACTGCTCTAGTGCATCCATTGTTTTCTGATCAAGGATGGGCACGCGGACGATGACGACGTCGCCTAAGGACCGGTGCGTCACCATCGCCACTGCCCGTGCGGTGTTGCGAGGAAATGGATGGTGTAATTTCCAGAGGTGGGCGTGTCATCGAATCGGGCTGTGGGTATAAAACTTGGGGATGATCGTCATGTCGTTGCGCATGAATTGGCAGAACGACTGCCTGGGTAACTGCCGTGAAGAGGAACACCAAGAAAACGAACAATGATGCGTGCATGGAGAGCAGTAGATCGATGCCACGCGTCGCGTGGGCTATTACATTGTCGGCGGGTGGACGGGACATGAAAAGAGGGAAATAATTGACTCACACCACTATATAATTGTAACTTGATGGGAATTGGCGGTTACAGTTACTCTGCTTGGCCCAGGGCGCGGGACGACGTCTCAGACAGACTCAGGGTAGGGAAAAAGATGGCAAGAGGCAAGACTTGAAGGGCTTTAAGTACAGCCGAGCAGTGTCAAAAGCCTAAGGACAAGTCACAATTTTTCGAGATTTCTCCGCGGGGGAAGGTCATTACGGGCTTAGCGGCGACACGCCAAAATCATGATGCCCGCGTGAAGGCGGCGTCACAAGACCTTTCTGAATCGATTCAGCATCAGCATTTCGCTTCGCGAACGAGGAAATCGAGGAAATCGAGGGTAAGCATAAGGTCACCGTCCGGGCCGTGATCCCCGCGAATCACCCCGGGATTTATTTCGCGTCGTTCACCACACGCAATGACGAAGCACAGCAAGAATAATACAGCCTCTTCAATATTCTCGTATGCGGAGCGCAAGAAGCTTGAATATGGAACTAGAGGCGTGCGTCCACTTACCCGCGCTAAAATGATATCCTTTCAACAGCACCGTCTTCGCAGCAACGTCTTGGTAATGAATCCATGCGAAGGTTCGACGCATGCGCTTTATGTCTGCAACGAGCACGAGTCCCCGTAGCTTGCCAAGAGGGGCACTTGTTTTGCAAAGAATGTGCTTATACGGACCTCCGTGAGTTTCTAGAATTGCGCCCACCGTTTTCATGTTGTCAAACTCGTTCAGTGACGCAGAAGAAGGACATAAAGCGGCAGAAAGAAAGATTGGAAGCGCTTAAGAAGGAAGCGGAACAAGAAAAAATACGGGCCAAAGAAGCTGCCAGAGAGCGTGTGCTCGCAGAGTTCGAGAAAGGCCAGCTTGGGCTTGCCGCTGTTGCCGCTGTCACAACCTCTAGCACCGAAGGGCAAGGTAAGCCGATTTCTTTTTTTTTTTTTTGATTGTCTGATTAATGACTCGCTTGCGTCAGCTCGTGGGACCAAGCGTAAATTTGCGTTTGACTCCACAGCAGCAGAAAAGGTGGCACAAGAAGCCGAGGAGGCAGCTCTACGTCAGATCGAGCGTGAACAAGCTGCTGCCCTGCGCAGCAAGCTGCCAGACTTTTGGTTACCTTCATTAACACCGACATACACCTCAAGCGGACCACCGTCTTCACTCGCCGATGTAAAGGTGCAAACAACCTGTCGTGGAGGCAATCCACCCCATCCGATTGCGTAAGTTCGAAGGTTCTGGTTTTATGCCCTCTCTTTTCCTAAATATCCTATGCAGGCTGAAGAATCTCATTTCTGTCAACTTTACTGCGCAACCACATACGTCCAGATCCCAGCCGACGGATACCACGCCGATGGACGATAGTGCCCCGAAACCAATGAGCGAGGAACATGACGTCATGTGTCCTTCATGTAAGAAGACGCTCTCAAATAATTTGCGAATATACGGTACGTCGCTCTGGTCTGCCGATGCACTGCTTTTCTACACTGTCCTATCTTCCACTAGTCATCAAACCGTGTTCGCATGTAGCATGTAAAACTTGTACCGATACCCTTGTGCAACCAGCGAATCAATGCGTTGTGTGCGACAAGTTACTGGCCGAAGGCGATATCCTCGAGCTCAAGCGGGAAGGTGGGTTTCCTCCACTGAGTTGTACTTAACTTTTCTTCAATCTCTTTCCAAGGCACGGGCTTTGCTGGTGGTGGCATGGCCGAGACAAGGAAAAAAGGTGTTGCTTTTCAGGGATAGATGGTCTATCTTCTGTGATAAACGTGTGTCTGGTATTCACGGTGACGTCGTCATATGTCTCACTCTCGAGCAGTTTCCCTCGTCTATTCTGTATGATCCATTGCCTTCAACGGTCTGAGTTTGCCATCATGAGCCAATGGCGTCACGACCTATCCTAGATGCTATGTCTCGTCAGGGTCAGGGAGGGGTCCGTTGAGCGTTCTGCACGTCGAACATGCTTACATTGTCCTTGTATCGGGCGCGGCCTTGTATTTAATTACCAGTCACTCATTCATTGAGAAGGGACAATGGCCTCAATGAATCCGCACATCACTGTCGCGAGCGCTTCCATTCAATCCTTCATTCCCGCTCCCGCGTCTGAGCTAAGCTGCATTGAAGGGAAAGTGTGGCGTTTGGCTGAAGTCACGCTCCTGACCTGACCTGACAGGTGTGGGTACGGTATGGATGTTGCATGGATGTGAACATGCCTGGATCAATTTCACTTCTCCTCTGGTTAACATAGAATGTTGGTCGCACCGTATACACGAGTTACCTTGTACGCGTACGGCATCATTTGATAAGATAACAAGAAAACACGCGCAGCCGAGTTAGTAAACAGCCTTGGCAGGCTCGAGTCCCGCACGTCTCTCAATCCTCCCCATCACGACGGACCCGGCTCCAACATACAGATGGAACTTTCCTCAAGTTTAGGCAACGTTAGCGTTCTTACAATTCGTGATATCCACCTACCCGCCGTCGACGTATCCACCGGCGTATCCCAACCATCATCTCCGCGCTCCAGTGCACTACCTAGTCCCCCAGACAGCCCAAACTCTTTTTCCTCTTCTCCCTCACTCTCCTCCTCGTTCTTCTTCTCCTCCGCAGCGGCGAGTCCACCTCACGTCCAACCACACACCGAGCACGACCGCGAACCCACTCAGGGGCTCATCATCCCATCGCTCACTTTGCCCGCCGCTCTTCGCCAGCCGACGCCTTACGGCAAGATCGTCGGCGACATCCGCATACTCGCGTTTGGATGCGCCGATCTAGATACCTCTTCCATTGCGGGCCTCCTTCTTGATGGGAATGAGGACGTGGTCGATGTCGGACCTTCCGAGGTCACTCCTCACGGCCTCGTCACCCGCGCTTCCACAGACTGGGTAGAGCACAGGGATGGGCACGGCTTAGAAAAGTTTGAACCGGTCCACAATGTGGAGATTCTTGACATCTCGGGGCTTACTTCAGGCGGCGACGTGCGTATCACATTGACCCTGACGGCATCGTCTGACGGCATAGCAGATTGACAATACCATCGCGCGGATTTTGTCTATCATCCACGAACCTTTTCGGGAGATGCATGGTGTCGTGCATCCATCATGCCCACCGTCCACGCTACTGCTTAGCTTAATTTCTTCGCCATCATCCCCTCTTTACACTGCACTCATCATTTTTGCTCCATGTATGTGGTCTTGCGATTTGATACTACCTACGGCATCTGACTCTTCGTAGCCCTCTCGCCAAGAGATCATGCGATTGTTGATGGGCTCGGCGCTCACATACCGATCGTCGTACTTTCTTCAACTAGAATTTCCCGTCCGCGACTTCCGGTCTCCACCTTTGGCCCTTCGTCCACGCACGGTTTACGTACTGGAATATTTCACTCCCCCGAAACTCTCAATCTGCTTCGCAGCGAAGCTGCCGACCGTTTCCTTCGCTGGCGCGAGATCGAACGTGCGGTGAACACCGTGCATGAATCACGGACAGAGGCACAATCCCGGCACAGCGCTGCATGGGACAAAGCTGCGTGGGAGACAGAGTGGGACGCGACGCTGTCGCGCGATGTCGCGCGGCGGCTGCGTGAGAGCACTATCACGTCCGGTTCCAGCTACGTTCATGCGAAAAGCGAATCCTGCGCGCCAGTGGCCCTCGATCCATTCCATGTTCCTTCTCTTGTGATGTATTCGTTCTCGTTGTTGACGCCGTTAAAGGATAGCATCGCTCAGATGAAGCTGTCTGGCAGGCGTCTTGGCTTTGTATTAGTGGGCACGCTCTGTGTGGGGGTAGGGATCGGGCTCGCGCTGCGCGCCGGGAGCTGATGTACTCCCCTTGATTTGGTTGTGGACTGGTCTCTGTTTCATGAACGATGTATTTTATGGCGTCCCATCTGCGAGAGTTTGGGATTTGTACGCGGTGCTGTGTTGCTGTTGTCTTCATAGTTTATCACATTCACATGCTCATGCTCAACGGGGTCACGTGTTTCGTGAGTGAAAGTGCGGTCACATGATCCGTCGCGAGTTGGTCGCGTTGGCCGAAAAAGATTGACGGATTGATGCACCTCTTCCATGAGCAAGTCGGCAACAAAGCAGAGCGTCAAACGCAAGTCGCAGGGCGCCATCCCCGACGCTCGCAGCGTGAAGCAGCCAAGACTGACCATTGACACCTTTTTCTCCCCGAAGGTTTCGGTACGACTTGGATCGGGACTTGATGGTGTGGCAGGGGACGTGGAAGAGAAGGTCCTCGATGTCGTTTTGAGCGATGAGCAGATGAGGGTATTGAGGATGGTCGTCGAGGAGGGCAAGAACGTCTTCTTTACTGGCTCGGCAGGTACCCTTTAGTTCTCTCTCCATCTTTTTTTTTTCTTGTTTCATTCTGAAGGGACTGCGTTGACGACGATGGCCTGTTGACTCGTAGGTACCGGCAAGTCTCTGCTTTTGAAGGCTATCATTGCGGCGCTCAAAAAGAAGCACGCAAAGAAGCCCGACATCGTCTCGGTAACAGCCAGCACGGGGATGGCAGCTTCGAACATCGGAGGTGCGCCCCACCAATCAGGATTACGAGTCACTTTCTTAATAAGACGTCACAGGCATGACGTTGCATTCGTGGGGTGCGATCGCGCCCACTGTCGATAACGTCGATAAACTCATCAGTTACATCAAAACTGCGCGCCCTGCTCTATTGCGCTGGAAGGGGACTCAAGTTCTCATTATCGACGAAGGTACGATGCGATATTGATCAGTGTATGAAGCGCTTACTCAGTTTCGTCTCTTAGTGTCGATGGTAGATGGGTACTTGTTCGAGAAAATATCTGCTATTGCCACTCGACTCAGGAAGAAGACCGACAGACCATTTGGTGGTCTCCAGGTGGGGGCGTGGTCCTCGTCCCTGTGTCCATCAGTAATAATGGTATTATGCAGCTTGTCGTCACTGGCGACTTCTTCCAGCTCCCTCCGATCACCAAGGGAGGAGAACAGCCTTTTTTCGCATTCGAGTGCGATGCATGGAAGACATCCATCGAGCACACTGTCACGTTGACACAGGTCTTCAGACAGAGAGACGATAGTGCGTGCCTCTGTCTCAAGTTGGTTTGGGGGGGGGATACTAAGCGTCTCTAGAGTTTGTTCGATTGTTGAACGAGCTCCGTCAAGGCTGCATCACACCGCTTGCGATACAGTCCTTTCGCGCGCTCTCCCGCCCCATTGTATCATGTGACTTGGACCTTCCACCGACAGAGCTCTTTCCTATGCGCCATGAAGTTGAGCGCGCCAACGGGACTCGCCTCGCCGCACTGAAAGCACCACCGGCTTTCTACAATGCGCGTGATTCCGGTTCGGCTGCACCTGATAAGCGCAAGGCTGTACTGGCAGGCATGATGGTTCCCGAGCGCCTCGTCCTCAAGGAAGGGGCACAGGTGATGCTTGTCAAGAATGTCGACGATCAGCGAGGGCTAGTGAACGGCGCCGTCGGACGCGTGGTCGGCTTCTTTGCGGCTCCACGTGGTAAATCTGAAGGCGTGATAAGAAACGTGAAACTCTCGGAAGACGGTAAGAGCGTGGTATTTGCTAGCGATGGAAAGGAAAACGTGAAACCGGCGTCTGCTGCCTCCGCCCTGACGATGAAAAGGGAGGGCGAGAAGTCCACTGCGGATGCGGAGCTGTTTCCGCTCGTCGAGTTTCCGACGCCGATGGGCAGGGAAACGGCACTAGTGACTCGCGACGAGTTTCGCGTCGAGGACAACGAGGGAAATGTTTTGGCTCGGAGAGTTCAGGCAACTATTCGCTTCCCCTCTTTCAAGTGTCCTCCCCTATTAATGTGTGTGCAATGTCAGGTTCCTCTCATCCTTGCATGGGCCCTCTCCATCCATAAGAGCCAAGGGCAGACGATACAGCGCGTCAAAGTCGATCTCGGGCGTGTGTTTGAGAAAGGCCAGAGTTATGTCGCACTGTCTCGTGCTGCGACGATGGAGGGTTTGCAAGTCCTTCGATTCGATCCCAAGAAGGTGGTCTCACACTCGGCCTTTATTTGCTCGTATTGCTAATGCGATTCCTTACCCTGATGCAGGTCTCCGCGCACCCCAAGGTCATCGAATGGAACAAGTCTCTGGAGAGTCTCATGACGTGACGATCGTTGTTATATATGCCAAGGCGCACACGGACATATACCACTTGTATGATTCCCACTCTGAGCACTCAGATTATGCTAATACGAGCAGCACGCACGACCGTATTATTAGATAACTTATAGGCAATTGTATCCATTCTCAGAAGTCATTTCACGCTAGACGACACGCGGCAGGACTCTAAATTGCGTTTTCACTCCTCACTTTAAACTTGACATGTTGTCATTGGGGAGACATCTTTCTTTCACTGCCAGTAATAGTGGAACATTTGTCCTATTTCTTAATATCGGCATCCCCCATCTATTACTACTTCTCGTGCCATTCCAAAAATTGTTTCTTTTGTCCATTGGGTCTCGGAAGCATGTGGGAAGCATATGAAGCTCGCGAGCATCAGGACGAAACTTGTAGGAGCATGAGCACACAATGGGCAATAACTGCAAAACTATACCACTAGACAAACATAATTCGTGGAAGAAGGCACATGGTCCATTCATCATTCATTCTCCAGTGTCCATAAAATTGATTCCGGTAACAGGATAAAGTTGTTCTTACCTATCTCGCTGTGTTTGCCGTATTCCAGACCTGCTTCCAATCTCTGTGCAGCCCACGTGGAAGCTTAACCCTTTTTGTTGCCCTTCGCTCCACCCCTGACCTTCCTGAGTGGCCGTTCGGCCTTTTCAAACACTTGGGCACATTCGCCTTCGCCTGATGAAAATCGAAGCCCATCAACCATGGCGCTGCGTTATAAGGCAGGTCACAAACCCTTGCTCTTAACCTTCCGTCGTGTTCGCACCGTCGTGCTCGACTCTTCTTGGCTATCGCCGATGGGATCTGTCTGCTCTGGACGCAAATTATCCCAAATCACTGGAGCGAGATCATAAATGCGATACAGCTGCAGGACGGCCTGCTCCTTGTCCTTGGCTTCGATCATCAGATCCATCCACTCCCGTTCGCCTGGCGCGCGCCACCACCAGCCGGTACCCTCTGCTTCCAGTTCTGCCGGGAGGGCGGCGCAACGACGGGCGTGTGCGCGCTTCTCCATTACAGTCACTGCACCCGGCCGGGGAGACGAGAGATGCTGCTTTGGCTTGATGCCCTTCCTGTGCCAGACTGCATTGATACGTGGGATGAGCGTTGTCAGAGGCTCCGACGATGGCTAACACGCAAGGAGTCAGGGGGAGGTGTTTAAAGAATAAGCACTGAGATAAAAGGCCCACATAGATCCAATCGTGGTGATAGTCGAACTACCAGGGCCGTCAGCGGTCGACTCTGCGCGCCAAGTACAGTAGCACTCACGACAAGAGGTAGATCCAGCTCTTCACAGATGGGAAGAAGGTCGTCGACGTTGTAGCACATCTCCTCGGCCGAATTAAATCAGCACTTTCTTATCCCGCATTAGATATCCATGGCTGACCTCATCATTCTCGATAACTAGACGCGCTTTGATCTCATCAGAAAGCAAGGCTTTGTAATTCTCCTTGAAGCGGGCCAGTGTTGCTGGCTTGTCACCATATACACCCTGTCTCTTAGGTCGGTCGAGTTTCATTGTGGGCAGAGAAGAGTATAGCACGAACGCCAACGTGTATGATGATGACACCGTCCTTTCCTATGGCCATGTGCTTTAAAATCGAACAGTGATCTGGAAAAATGCTTCCGGTTTATAACATGGAGGAATGACCGTCTATCCGGGCACATACAGGCCAACTCTCGAACCGACGCGTCCACGACGTTCCGCTTGGGAGAGCCGATTTGAGTAAACTTGAAGGGACGACGGCGTGAGAAGACTTGGATCCTTCAAGATGTTGAAACGACCTACCTGACCGGGATGCAAAGTCATTCGATGGCCGTAAAGGTTGGCAAGGTCGCCGGCTGCCTGGGCAAAGTCATCGTCAGACATCGACGACGACACCACGTGAAAGTATGCCCACTTTCAGCTCGGCAGCTGCGTAGTCCAAATCGTATCCGTACTTGTCATGCGACGCAAAGGGAAAGAGATCCGAAGAAATGCGCATGAAACGAATCCTCGATGCAACAGTGAGCCTTTTCTTTTATCTTCCTATCGACAGGAGGAAGACCCAACCTGTTGTCTTCGTTCCACTATCACAGCAAGCCAACAGTATTAAGGATGCGAAAACCCTAGCAGACAAAAGGTGTCCAAACCCACCTGTATGAGTTTCGTAAGATCTTTGGTATTTCGAATGCCCAATTCTTTGGCAAAGTCGAGCCCATGCTTAACTATCGTGTCGATTCGGCAGGTCCTATATACACTCTTGATATGAGGGGCGGTGTATATTGAGACCATGCACGAGACACAGACCGACTGCAGAAGATAGGGTCCGGTTTTGACGTACGGAGGATTGTATTGAGGCAAGCCTTGAAAGATCAGATTAGATTGTCATTCAAGGGCTAAAAACGTCACAGGCCGTTGTGGTGAGGTGACTGACATAACCCAACCGACCTGGAAACAGTGTGATGTCGGCGCTGCACCCGAGAGCCGCTGCGAGACTCACCTCGATACGTGGTCGTCTTGGACTCGACCGAAGGAATGTCGTACACCACTGGCTCGACGACTTTGGCCTTGCGTCGACGTTTCTTAGGCGCAGACACAGGCTGTTCATCCGAACTGTCTAGATCCGTCAGTGGACTCGGGCACCCGTTGCAAGATTCAAGCTGGGATTCTATCGGCCTCTTTTGATCTTGCAGCCTCTTTGAGCACCTCCTCTGCATGTGCATGGTCACCTTGATAATTGACAAACCCCTAGACAACGTGGCTGTTCAGGCAAAAAGACATTAGCATTACATTTCCGCGCCGCGACCATCTCCGATCGCCACCTTTGATCGAATTCGAATTCATCGGCTGGGCGCAACGATGATGTGATAAGACAGCAATGATACAAGAAAACAATGTACTAGTGTAGTGTAAGCGTATAGCCAAGGCACCTCAGCGGTCAGAGTACAGACACATCCGGTCGTGGGTTAAGTCGTCGTACATCGAGTCGTCATGCGTGACAAGACACGAGTCAAGCATCATGTCCCTCACTGTAACAATCTGGCCCTTGTATCGCCCATCAAGCGCCACCACCTTGACCTGACTTGGCGGCACCGGGACTTGACTTGGCGGCACCGGAACAAGATATATGATTGGCACCGTGAGTGATTCCCGGTCCTCCATCAGCAACGTGGCTGTTCGTGGGATATAATCTGACCCCGTGTCAAGCACGCCCTGCAATTTGCCCTCTTTACCCTCTTTCTTGCCGTGATCCCATTCAGGGAAACCAGCACTGTCTCCCCGTGTGCCACGAATCTTGACCATCATGCCAATCTTATTTGCAGCATAAGCCGGTTCAACGAGCCAATTCTTGTCCAATTCTGAAATTGTAACGTGTGAATCAGTGGCAGTAAATAAGATGCGTCCAAGCCTTACTGAAGGCAGTCTTCCCTGTCCGCTCATGCGGCGGGTATGCGGCTGGCGTCTCCGCAGGCATGTCGGCACGACCGGTAAACATCCCTGCGGGTGTCTGGGCGTTGTACACAGTTGAGCCATAGCCTGGCCCACCAGGAGTAGGCGCTGATGCTGGTGTCGGAGCTCCGAAAGCAGGCGTAGGCGCACTCTGTCGGCAGTCGGCAGTGAGATGAGCAATGAGCGCATATCAATTTCAGAGGGCTTACCCAGCTTGAGTCGCCCCACCCCCCCGACGCGGGCGGTCCCGGACTGGCCCAGCCATTATTGCTTGGTGCGGACGAGCTGTCGTTCCAAGTGGATGACGGTTTCGGCGTTGCCCCTCCCCAACCGGGTGTCGCACCGCCCCATCCTGGACCAGTGGTGCTCTTACTCGTAGCAGTAGCAGCAGTATAGGGATTTGGTGTCCGAGCAGATGAGCCCCAACCTGGTGTTCTCCCACCTTCTTGGGCGTACGGATTGGGTGTTTGAGAGCTAGTATTAAATGGCGTTCTGCCTCCTTCCGTGTACGGATTAGGCGTTTTCGAGGAACCCCATGCAGGTGTCTTCCCTCCCGCAACATTGTAAGGGTTGGGAGTGCGGCCACCACCCCAGCCGGTACCGCCAGACGACGCATAGGGATTAGGTGTCCGGCCGCCGACGCCACCAAACCCTCCGTCGCCGAAGCTGCCTCGAGGAGGACCCATGCTATCAGAACCGCCTTCAAGTGGCTCGAGTTTACCATCCTTGCTGGGTGACCATGAGCAGACATTCTCTAGTAGAGAATCAACAACATACTTTCTGCGGTACAACTTTGATTTCTCGACGGTGATAACCTTATTGTTAGTATTAAGTTCCACACGAGCGGTAGGGCCATTCGTATCCTTGATAGTGCCAACATAACCTTTCTGAGGACCTTTGACCACAGTGACAAGGACACCAATAAGCCGGTCTCGCATGCCACGGCCCATGCCCGATCCAACCATACCGCCTGTTATGGCACCACCACTCAGAGCAGGGTTCATCTTGGAAAGGTCGGTACCAGGACGAATGATATTCCCCTTTGGAGCAAGGGAGACGAGAGACCTGGCTCGGGTCACAAAAACACCGCCATTTTCAACGATTTCACGATTATGCAAGAATGCGAAGAAGGATTGGTGAACGTGAAGAACACGACCTTTGCGACCCTGGGGCGGATATAAGATATCCCCCAGTGAGTGTGATATAACTTTTGCTCACCTCGCCATCGTTTTCCTTCATGTTGTCACCAACTCGTAGTTCATATCCCTCCGCGTCTGTTGCAATAGCTCGATTGGAGTCACGACGCATAGATATCTGGTGTGGTTGTACCAAGCGCAGTTGGCCGTTCTGGTCCAACACGCGAAATGAGTCGCGTTCTGTCTTGAAGATGACACCAACAGTTTGATTGCTGGATATGGTGTGAGACAATCAAACAGTCAGAAGAAGACACCCACTCCAGCTGAACTAAATCATGGAGTTCGTAGTTGCCCACGATATTTGTACCTGCACCAACTTCTGCAGCCTCACGGAGATCTTTGGAAAACACAGAAACCTGCCAGATGTTTGATGTAAAGTGACGCGGAGTGGCAGAGCAACTAGACTGACTAACCTCTTGCATAGACATGTCTGACAAGAATGTTACGATGTTACCTGAGACGGAAACAACGAGACCGGACTCGTCGGCATTTTTCCCAGACATCACTTTGACGTGGTCTCCAGGCTTGAACCGCTTCCTGACACTGCGTGCTGGTACTTGGACCTTCTGTCCTTCGAGATCGAACGCGCCGACGGGATTCACAGTGACAACATCCAAGTTGATGGACTCGACAACGCCGTGAACACCCGACTGTTCGCCCTCAAAAACCTCAACATGGTCTCCGGGTTGCAGCACCGCGATTGCGGCTTTCCGCGATGCTTCGGCAATAATAGAGAGATCAACAGTGTTCTCCATACCCTCGCCCTCCTGGTTTCCCCGTGCAAATCGCGTGATCTCATCCAGAGTGGGGTTCACGTTTTCCGACACTATCGCAGTGAGCTTGAAGTCCTTTTCGATGAAACCATCTTTATACGTATCGTTTTGGAAAATATACGCTTGGTTTCGTTTTGAGACTGTCTTGCGGCCGTAGACTTTTATCACTTCTTCGTAATTGAAAAACCGTTGCGGTGGGCGGACGCCAGTGGAGACTGCGAGACCAGTCTTCTTCCGCTTTTTGCCATCAACTACAACTTCGTCCTTGGGGTTGAGATCAATGCGTGGGATAAATTTGAGTCCGACTTCCTCCCCATTTTCGGTGATATCCACCACTTGGGCAAGGTCTCCCTGATATTTGCCTCGCTTAATACGAACCCAGTTGCCTGGATTGACAGTCGTTTCTTGCTTCTTGATCAAGAGCAAGCTAGCCATCTCGTCGATAGGTACCAGGGTGATGCCACGACTGGGATAGATGCCCACGAGGCCATTACAAGCTTCGCTGACCTGCTTCTGACTCCGAGCTTCAACATAGATGATACCAGGGAGGGAGTCACGTTCGAAAGCGGAAAGAATTTGTAAGGGTCGGTTGGAAAACTCGAGGTCAAGCGACTTGCGCATGAGACTGAAAACGAGGTCTCGTTCACGACCAGGCTAGAGGGGATACCATCAACGCTCAGGGATCAGCCTACAGAACAAAACAAATACGTGCCTTACACCGAACTTGCCAAAGGTTCGCATCTTGAACGGAGGGCATTAAGAGACGCTGAGGGACCTCGTTCATGTCCCCAGTGTAGCGAACTGCCGCCCGCTTATAACGCTGGCTAACGTCCTCTGCTATGCGTGCCAGGTCTTGGTCGTTCAGTTCTCTGTCGCGTCTATCCAGGCGGGCATGATGAACCGATCTTCTGACGCCTTCTTCATCATCACCCTCGCCTTCAGCCTCGGCAATGAATTCGTCTGCGATTCGGTTCAAATCAGGAGGACGTGTGTGCCATAGTACAATTGAACGCACCTCTTCCATACTCCTCATCTTCTTCCTCTTCGTCTTCATCCTCGTTTACCTCGGCTTCGACATCAAGGAAGCGGTTAACAGCTGCGCGTTTGTGGCGGCGCTGGTAATGACCATTGTATTAAGGGAGAACAATCAAGTAAAGCAGGACAACTTACCTTCTGCCGTTTGCTACCGCGAGCCACTCCTTCACCGTCCTCACCGTCCTCATCCTCATCGTCCCCATCATCTTCATCGTCCGGCTCATCTTCGTCACCTTCGTCCTCTTCCTCTTCCTCCTCCCTTCTTCGCCGGTGCTTGCCATGCTTCCGGCCACTGTCACGGTGTGACCGTGCTTGCTCCTCTTGAACGTCGTCGTCTTCAACTGTACGCGAAAACGAGGTGCTTTCGTATCGTTCTTCGTCGGCGTCGGACATTTTAGGAAGGGACAACAACTGGATAAAGTCGAGTCGAGCGTGGAAAGCCAAAGCCGGTTGTGTCACGGGGATAGGTGATCACGTGACTTTCACGGGCTCGTTCGGAGAATGCCGGATCAAAGCCGAGGGCAAGGAAGGGAGAAGGGAGCCCAGCAAGGGCACGCGCATGCGAACCGTGATGGTGATGGCACGCTTCCGAGATCTTCCCCTTGAGCTTTTATCACTTCTTGTAGTCAATCTCGTCAGGCCTGCACACATAGCATCTTTGTGCCTCGTCAGCCGCACGTTTTATGTTTTCGCTGTATCAGCGCTTTACGAGCGAATCCTCATTTACCCATGGCAGCCGTCCTCAAAATCTAGGGTCTGCAACTGATTATCACTCATTTAACAAACAGTTCAAATCTGTTTTTCCCAGGTGACCCAATTATTCAGGACACTCTCAGAGTGTCCCAATCTCGCCCGTTTTGTCCGTCAGTTAGGTTAGCCTATCCAGCATTGCGAATCCTCATACCCACATGAAACCTCCCAAGAAATTAGGGACTTTCCGAAGGCTGGTGGATCTGTTTACGCCTACGAAGAGCTTATAGACAGGTGCACTACGGGACTTGAGAATTGTGTACAACTCAAATCTTGCACATGGACTAGGGATGGCTCCTTGACGTCCGTCATTCTCAAGAGTCTTGCCAAATGCCCCGAGTTACACGACATTGTCATCAACGGAAGACATTCCGGACAATATGAGCCCACAGATCTTATCCGGCTACTTCATGTACGGAAGATCTCGTTGATTTTGCCTAGCATGCCCGTGCTCGAGATACTTCCATGTTGGCTTCAAGCAACTGGACAATCGTTGACAAGCCTAACACTAATTTGCAAGGCACGCACATACCCTATACATATCTTTGAGTGTTTCATTCATTCATGGGCAAGGCAAATATACACGTTACAGACAGTCTTCTGGAGTCGATGTCACCGCATCTTCCGCATCTAGAACATCTCAATCTTGCCGGGTGTCCCAGAGTAACGAACAGGGGTATCTGGTCAATGATAAGAAATAATGCCGGAAAGCTAAAGGAGCTCAGCCTTGAGAGCCTGTCCCCTGCATTTGCAAGTTTACAGCACCATCTTTGTGGGCGCTATTCGTCATTGATAACGCGCTTCTGAGCAGGATATGTCAGTATTGGGTGAAGCCTGCAAGCAGGCGGGCGGTTTGACGTCCCTGCGCTCTTTTACATTGACCGCTCTCCCCGAACAAGCAACTGACGCATGGATGAATGGCACTGTGTCCGTTCTCGAAGGCTCTCCGCTCGAATTCTTTCAAGTCTACGCGCCCGATTCCGCTTCACAGGGAATACTCGCCGACCAATTTTGCATGCGAATCGTTGACCAGCACCGTGACCACCTCGTTCGATTTTATTTTCACCGTCTACGACTCAGCCTCGATGCCATCGACTATGTGTGCCTCAATTGCACGAAGTTAGAACAACTCTTTATGGTCATCGACTACGCGGAAATGGTCCCATCCTCTTTTATTCTCGGGATCTTACTCACATGCAGGTTCTTAGGCATTACTCATACCAAAACTTGTCCAAGCAAAACATCTGCGGACATTGCACATCAATATTGCAAAGCGGTCAATGCAGTTCTGTCCCCCTACTCTCGCACTAGACATTGCTCGCCAATGTAATTCGATGATCGACCAGATTGGAATCGAAACAATGGTCTGGAAAGTAGGTCTCTTCTTTGTATGGCACAGCGGTCTTGTTAACCAACGAGCGTTGGCGTAGGTAGAAAGACGTGTATCCATGGTGGAGGGCATCGTGCAGGTGGACCGTTTTCTTGCTATAGTCGAAAGCCCAGACATACCAGAGCAATTTCTTGTCGTTCGCACCTAGTATAATATCGTGTAGTTTTAAGTCCACCAATGCCAATATTGAGCGTTCCACGTTGCGTTGAGCGTTCGCCGGGTTTTTTCCCTGTGGCACGTGGCACGGCTCTGTTGGATAGCCTCGACACAGGACACACTAACAGGTGGTCTTAATGGGCGCACAGAAACTGTCTCCTCAAGGCCAACGCCTGCGTACCATCATTTTAACAGTGCCCATCATAGCCGCAACATCTGGTTTGCAGCAATTCCGCCGCTCTTCCGCAAATGACGCTGACACAGTACGACGTTCCCATACACCAGTGGTTTTGTACAAACGACTCGTGCTCGGAGAACCTCAGCGCAAACTCCCGCGTCCTGGAGAACACGACGCAGACAGAAAAATCGTCGAGTTTGGCCGCAGAGAGGAGTCATCGTCGTCAACTGACCGCGGGGAGGAGCGGCAATAGCAAAGTGGCGTGTTATTCACTTGTATCTTGTGTGAATTCTTTCAACCCCTTCACTGCTTCGCACAAAAAAAGTTCTATATTACTGTGCGGTGGTCACAAAAGCGTGCTTCTATTTATCTCTACCGAGAAGAAGGTTTATTTCGACTCCGGGGGAGGCTGCTGTTGGAGCACGCGCACGCCGGCAATGCGTGTTGGATTGAATGATCGGTCACAGTCCGCATACGCGGCACCAGCCCCGAAGCCCGTCGAGAGCGCAACAGGCCACGCGCGTCCTGGAAGAGAATTTAGGCTCAACATCCGTAATGGCGCATGACACGCACGGCGGAAGAGGATGACTGATGCGACGACACCAACACTAAATCCGATACCGCTGGTCAACGGAAGAAGAAAGCTTTGTTAGGAAGCCCGCAAAACGGCTGAGAGATAAGTTCGACGCACGATTTGACTAGTAAATCTGCCACTGCTCCATGTAGACATCATGCGTGAGCCCGATGATGGAAGGAGGAGAACAAGTACGTACAGCAGCGGTCATACTGTAGTAACGAACGGGTCGGATGAGCTTTCCGACCGACTTTAAAAGCATTGGTAGAGACATACGCGCCTTTTGAGCTACGATTTCCTCGCTGGAAACTGGCTTGGATGGTGGAGATGAGACCATGGGTTGGAGGCAAACACGGGTAAACAGACGGTACGAGTCGATCCGATCCAGATCCAGAGATCCTCTCCGCGCGACGAAATCGAGCGCTTAGTGCCCGTGTCCACCGCGGGGCGGCGGCGGCGACCTCCACGTTCCAGTTATTCATGGTATGTTGTAAAACTGACACTGGCGCGATCCGCTACATGTGGTGGAGGTGAGGGGGACCACTGGAAGGAACTCAGCCTCAGCGCTATTAGTTCCTCAGCTCCTCAGCCCCCTTGGCGGTGGTTTTAGTGGATCAGCTGTTATGTTTTACGGCACAAGGTCCTACAGAACAACAAGTTCCCCACAGCCATTGTACCAGTGATTTGGCCTTCGCTGGGCTGTACAGAACACCACGCCGTATCGCCACCTTGCCGTCAATGTTGCATTGTCCTAGTTGAAGTGTAGACCTTGGTTAATGGTCTGGAACCTTTCTACCTGGCAATTCAACGTTCAACAACAATGCTGCGGCGTACTGTATTGATTTCTATATTCCTTTCACTTTCCGGTGGTCGCCTGACTGTGCTAGGTACTGTGAAACCACGTTGACATACCACTCTTGCGGGCGACAGATTCCTTTTTGACCCCACCTTTTTGACCCCATTGATCGTTTTGCCCCTTGTGTTGAGCCATCTCTCGGGTTAGGCCCTGTAGGAGTCATCTCTCACACAAAGGTTTATTGGCTGTGGCGGTGACTCTGACATCGCTTATCTACGTGTGTAACACCTTGATTCTTAACATTTTCTAATGCATGAAATACAGCATTTCCTGGCTCGATTTCACCTGATGCGGGCTAGATTCGGTACCACCCGACCCATCCGGTCAGTGGCGCGAGAGACCGTGGTGCCATATACAGAACCGGGGTTATCACTTTTGGTAACTGCCACTAGCGGACATGGCGTTCAGGATTTTGGATGGGATGGGCCACGATAACTCACAGACAAGTCTACTGAGGGAATGAACGTGGTGGACGCAATGCCGTAAAGATGTGGTATCACAGCTGCGGCGCGCACATCCTTGAAATAGCTTAGCACGTCCTGTGCGCGGTGGCACACGTGTGTGTTTGTAGGCAAGACTGGGTGAAGGAAAGGGATGATCCGTTGAATTGAAGTGGATCACATTATAGGAGTCTGTAGATCGCTCTTGTGCTCCGCGTATGATGTGTGGAGGGGGAATGAAAGGACGACCCCGTAGGCTAGTCACGTCGCACTCCGCCTGCGCATTGATGACGCGTTTGGCTGGTCCATTACTGGATATTAAAGGCGGTAGAAGTGATGAGAGACGCCCGTTCGCTTCGAGGTAAGCGCTCCGGTGCTGTGGGTTTGCCGGCGTGGGTGAATTCATGGAAAAGAATGGGAATGTCGCCGATGAGACCAACTCCTCGACCTTTAGCGGCCTCACGCGGGCGCGACCAGTCATCCCTCTCGCTGTACTTCTATATTTATGCACGATGAGGCCTTTGCAGTGCTCTGGATTCGAAACCCAGTATTCATAGCATTGCAATTCCATTTATTGTTGTTCAGTTCCCCTCCCCACATTTCACCCCTCCTCCCTTTTTTTCTTTCCCCACCATGGCATACTCTGACGACGCAGGGGCACGCTCACTCCCCGTTTCTCCGCTTAAACGCGCCATGAACATCTTCACCAAACGAGGACAGTTGTCACCACAGATGCGGGACATCCTCTTGAGCGGGAGTGCACTCGACACGGAAGAAGACGAGTCACCGGGAATACCGCGTCTGACTCCGTCTCCGTTGCTGACTCCACCACCGCCGTCCCTTCACCGTCAACGAGCCGGCAGCGGGTCCGGTGGCAGTAGCCCAGGGCTCGTCTTGGCATCCCTGAGGTCGCTTGTCCGGTCAAAGAGCTCGAGCTCGGGTGCGCGGGGCTCAGGCTCAGGCAGGCGTGCCACGGCCACGGGCGGTATCCTTAAAAGGCAATCCAGCCAGAAGAAGGGCCGGAGTCTATCTGAAGCCACCCAGGGCACATCTGGGACGGGAACGGGGACGGGGACGGGCAGAGTGAGACCACCGCTTGGTCTTCTTCTCTCCCCCCCTGGTGCTCCCATCAGCATCACAGCTCAGCCACCTTCGAGAGAACCCTCGCCCTCTCCGCGGCGGGTGCCATCCCCGCTCCCCGCGCTTACCATCCCCCTTTCATCCTTCCCCTCTCCTCCCTCCTCCTCCCCGATGTCGACCCCTTCCGCGTCTCCTGTTACTGATGATGATCGCACCCGCGGGACACACGTGGCGCAGACCGCGTCCCCGGCGGACTTCACAGTTCCTGATCTCCTTCAGAGGGGTACACCTATGCTCAAAGTGTCCGGTCGAAAGCAGACAACCATTATCTGCAAACTAGATCCCGATCAAGGCCAGATCATCTGGGAATCCAAAAAACATAGGATCAGTACGTCTCTCTTTGACATAGTTCCTCATTCTTCATCCATTCATTCTTTTGTCCACAGTCCCCATCGAGAACATCAAGGAGCTGCGCACGGCTTCCGACGCTCGATATTACCGAGAGCAGTTCCAGATGTCTCAGGAATGCGAGAATCGGTGGCTTACTGTAATATATACCCTCGACGGTCGCTGGAAACTGTGGCATGTCATTGCCCCGTCGGTCGATATCTTTCACTTGTGGGATTGCACCCTTCGCAAGTTGCACGCCATCCGTCAGGCCCTCATGTGCGGGCTGGGTAATAATTATCTCCGTGAAGCCGTTTGGGAGAAGCAATACTGGAAGGCCGCCGACGAGCAGGCCGATCAGAAACTGTACTTCGAAGACGTTGAAAAGCTTTGCAGACGACTTAACGTCAACACGTCGCTTGAGGACCTTGATCGCCGCTTCAAGGTGCATCACCTTGTCTTTCCATTTCTGGTGGCTGATAGCCAGCGCAGCAAGCTGACGTGCAGAAGCGGGGTTTCCTGGATTTTAATGACTTCAAGCGCTTTGTTAAACTATTGAAGGCGCGACCAGAAGTGGAGCGTCTCTACAAGATCCTCTGTTCCCTCGATGAAGGGCATTTCTCTTACCGGACATTTGAGCACTTCATGCGCGTGCAGCAGAAGGTGAGCGAGCCTGTAGCGTGTGCCTCTGTAGCCTCGCTGACGTTTGCGTCAAGTCCAATGCACACGTGGACGATTTGCAACGCTTGTTTCTCCGATATGCCACGCCTTCACCTGATCATGATACGCCGAAGGTCATCCAGCTGCCTACTGATGTCTTTCTCGATAACCGGCCCGATGACTCTGCGTCTCTCCCGGATGATGCAAGCTCCAAAAGCCTCGCCACCGCGACACTCTCCCTCGACAACTTTACAGCTTTCCTACTTTCCACAGATAACTCTGCTTTCACTGATCAGGATGGATCGATACACCATGACATGACGCGACCCCTTTCTGACTACTACATCTCCTCTTCTCATAATACGTACCTCGTTGGGCACCAACTCGTCGGTGATAGCACGATCGAAGGTTACATCCGGGCTCTACTCCACAGTTGCCGCAGCGTTGAGCGTCAGTATATGTTCACTTGTTTTCCGGATGCGTCTCATCTTTTCTACAGTTGACATCTATGATGGCGACAAGGAGCCCGTTGTCTATCATGGCAAGACACTTACTACAAAGGTATCCTTGCGCGAGGTCTGCGAAGCCATCGCGAAGTACGCCTTTGCTGTCTCACCGTATCCGATCATCATCTCTGCGGAAGTCCACTGTAGCATCCCACAGCAAGACATGATGGCATCGATCATGCACGAGGTATTTGGTGAGGCCCTTGTCAGCGCCCCAGTGTATGGCCGTCCAAAGATTGAGGCTCTCCCGAGTCCGGAAGATCTGAAGGGGCGGATTTTACTGAAAGTTCGTCGCTCATCTTTCTCTTTGGTGATTGCTCCAACCTAACGCTTCCGAGTAGACGAAGAATCTGTATGTCTCGGAGCACGAGGAAATGCAGCAGAATGTCATCTCGGTTGATACGGAGTCCTCGACGACGTCCGCAGAAACATCTACAGATGGCGAGATGCTTTCTGGTCCGCTCTCGAATCCCTCTTCGTGAATGTTCTGAGTTAATGTTGTCCTTAGAGTTGAGGCATGATCTGTCCATATTTCGACGGGAACTTTCGGAAGCTAAGCAGGAAATTTCCAAGCCCAGAAATGTTCTTAGGCGACGTTCCCCTTCGAGCCCTGTTGCTAATGGCGAGAAAGTGAAGGTTCGGATGTCTTTGGCGCTAGTTGCGCTCCTCGTGTACACCGTTGGTGTCAAATGTCGTGGGATCAATAAGAAGGAACATTATGCAACTGAGCACATGTTCTCTCTTTCGGAAAGCACGGCCAACAAAATGTTCAAGCGCGATGGGATGCTTGATCTTATCAAACACAATCGCACACATCTCGTGCGGCTGTACCCAAAAGGCACACGTGTCTCGTCCACGAATTATGAGCCCCATCGCTACTGGAGTGCAGGGATCCAGCTTGTTGCTCTCAACTGGCAAACGTGTGGTACGTTTGACCTGGAATTCTGTCACGGCGATCTACTCACAATAGAATAGACTTGGGCTACGTGATCAATCATGCGATGTTCCAGCGTAACGGCCGGTCCGGATATGTCCTCAAGCCACTCGCGATCCGATCACAGGATAAAAGTGTGCTGAGCAAGCGGACGCGACATTTCCTGGATATCACCGTATGTATCGATTTCCTCTTCCTTTTTCCATCTCGTGTTCCCTGATACACGTGTATGCGTTCAGGTGATCTCAGCACAACAACTACCGCTCCCAAAAGATGGCCACGGCCGCGAGGTCATAGACAAATCCGTCCGCAACCCTTACGTCGAGGTCACGGTGCATTTTCCCGACTGGGGTCTCTGTTCGTCACCTCCTGCGAGCACGTCCGCACTCCAGGTATCGTGCCGCACGAGCGCGGTCAAGAATAATGGGTTCAATCCAGTGTGGGAGGAAGCACTCAGTCTGCCGTTCGAAGTCGTGGGCGACATGCACGAGCTTGTGTTTGTCCGCTTCGCGGTGCGCGAGGACGGCGACGATGAGAAGGAAGCGCTCGCTGTGCATTGCGTGTCGCTGGCATGCCTTCGCGAAGGTATGTCATTTTGGCGTCTATCTAAGCCGACAGCTTTGGGGTGTTAATACTTCTGTTTCATTTAGGGTTCCGTCATTTACCTCTGTATGATGCGCATGTGTCGCAGTACCTCTTCTCGACGCTATTCGTGCAAATCAGGCTGTGTGAAGGCACGAGCTGATTTCTTCCTGAGCAATCCACCCCATCATGCCTTCGATTCCCGATACCTTTGATGTATTAACGACACTCATTTATGACAAACTCCATCTATTATGCGCAGTGCGCAGCATTACGTGTATCACAATGTTATACATTTAAGTCCAATAGCTCCATTGAAACCACTTGCATAACACGATACCAATAACTTTGTTTTCCGCAGTTACATAGCTATGTATCATCGACTCATCTAACTCCAATCGACCTTAACTAAAAGTTATGATTTCGGTATGTATGTCATCATGCGAGATGCGAGTACAAATGCTTACTTATCAGGGGCTTGCACTTAGCGATGACAATGAGAACCACCAGAGTTGGGAAGAGTCCATATTACAAGCATTCAGCTTAGATCAAAAAGTAACAGATAGGTGTGTGATACAAGAGGACGAAAGGAAAATCAGTAGAAGGAAGACATGAAATAGGACTACATTTCTTGGTCTAAATATTCGCAGACACTTTCTCTCTTTGTGAACATCAGGATGGTGGAGGTGTGTCGGGACCTGCGTGTACAATGTCAGCACAAATGCACATCCAAGAAACGACAGGAGAACAGTTACCAAAGAGACCCTGGCGCGGAGGTGGTTGCACGACAGCCTGTGATGGTGTCAGGCCTCGGACGGCGGGTTGGATATTAGGATTTGCTGCAGTACCAAGGATCAGCAACAAACGACGCGCGATTGGGTACCCTATGCAGGGGAAGAGGGGAGGGCGTATATGTGTATGTACTTACGCCTCCATTGTGCCCACGAGGGTAGTTCCGGGCGCGGTGCTTCGATGGCAGGTGGAGGCGGGGGCGGAGCCGCCGCAGCCGCAGCCGCCTTTGCTTTCCGTCGGTTGGCGGCACCTGGCTCGGGGCGCTTGACAACCGTACGCCAACCGGAAGGGGCGGGACCACTGGGCATGGCGGGCTCCTCTGGAGGCGGAGGTGGAGGCGGAGGGCCGGGCGGGGGCATGAGCTCTTCCGGGAGGTACTACATACAGGCGGAGGACCACGTGGTTA
Organism: Lactifluus echinatus; assembly: GCA_003315975.1. NCBI lineage: Eukaryota > Fungi > Basidiomycota > Agaricomycetes > Russulales > Russulaceae > Lactifluus > Lactifluus echinatus. The sequence continues at coordinate 28,809 of QFEA01003749.1, forward strand.
GCGCGCGGCGCTGATGGTGAGGTGGATAGTGGGGATCGGGATAGATCACCTTGGGGCGCCAGTCAGGAGAGTACTCGCCGCCTGCGCTATGCTTCGCTTTGACGGCCATTAACTCTGCGATCTCACTGGGAGAATGGGTAGGGCGTGGTATTTGGTCAGAGGGTGTGAAGCTCATGAAGGAGTGGGTCGGGGCCATACTGTTGCAATGCCCGCCGCTCGTCTCGTAATTTTCCAACCTCCTGCAGCAGGATACGGACCTCGCTGGCGAGGGCCTTGCTGAAGTCATTCAAGTACCTTTATACGATTCCGACGACATGGTTAGACCAAAGTCGCAAATCCTCATCGAAAGAGACGACGTACTTGGGAGTCGCGGTTGGAGAGAAGGGCGCGCCCGACGGTTTGTTCGAGGCCATTTAAGGGCAGGAGGCCGATGGTATCAGTGCTGGCCAGAGGCGGTGGTCGGGTGGTGGTTCAGATTGAAGGGCCACCGGTGCCAGGCCGGCCATGCACGGTGGGTGCCTGCCTCATTTGGGCCTTCAGCGCTTCGTTCCCGGGGTGTCACGTGGGTCCGGCAAAAGCCAGATGCAGGTCGAGATGGTTCAGCCATGCAGTAGCAGCAGTGGTTTCCTCTAGACACTAGACACCAGACACTAGACACGACGACTTCACAGGGCAGAGAGTGAGGCTTGTAAGCTAGTCGGCATCTATGTGCCAGCCAGGTATATTTAACAACAGATTATTTCATTCATGTTCCCAACTAGCGCTGTGTCGTCGTAGTCGTAAATCTGCGAAGGTACGGCAGTACGACAACGAGGGTGCCAGCATTAGGTGCCAGCCAGCCTTCCAGGGTCGTAGGGTGATGGCGACATGCGACATGGCACTTGCGGAGTTGGCACTGGCACCACACGCACCACCCAGGCACTTTTCCACGTGCCAAACTTTGACCAAGACGTTGGCTTGTTGGCACTGGCACCCCTTGGCACTCAGGAGACATGCTTGTTCCGATCCGGGTATTGAATGAAATTGCGATTGACCCACGCTCAAGCCAAGGAGGTTGGTGCCAAAACCTTGATAAATTTAAATTAGAACCTTATGGCCAAACTGGCCCCTGATTATGATTAGGTTGTTAGCATGGCGCTCTTTCTGACATGACATTCTCTGACATGACATTCTGACATTGACACTCACTTATACTGATCATCGGCATTTGCACTACCGCTGATGCGTACCCTTCACAGACCACAAACGGCTGCTCTCTGTTGTCTACAGACAGCTTTTGACTTTAACCCGCGCACCGATTAAGATCCGTCGCATCATTCCTTTTTTTTTTTTGAAATCCATTTATGTGCGCCTTCGGATGTAGTGGTTCCCATGTAGCACTTCGTGAACTGTCGAATAAAACTAGTGTATCTCTCGTCTATGGGCCCTAACTCTTCCGCTTTCTACCCCCACAGCTTATTCGCCGTCGTTGCATAACGTTTACTTCGTAGTGAATGGGGTACGCGGCAATGGCGCGTCAGGAGACCATCTTGTCTGTGTCGGGAACGCTGTACTCACATGGAGTATACTCACATGGAGTATTGCATTCGTGGCGTTCGCGTTGGTCTCGCTCCTGCCGCCTGTCACTTCGAGTTTTGTTGTGTGCGCTTGCACTGAACTGGTGTACACAGCACGTTATGGGGGGGATGTGTATGGATACCTGCTGGTGTAATCGTGTAGTATGTTAAATGCGACGGTTATTTTTGCTCACTGCCAATGGTGAATCTCCCCGTGTCTGCAATGAACTTGGCTAGTGGTATTATGAGGTGCATCATTCCTTATCCTCCTGACTTTCCCCAACAATCACGTCGCTGATAGCCATGAGACATTACTGCTACTTATGCTATGCCTTTCTATAATGGTGACTTGGCGTTAAGAATAGAGATTGTTGCGCGCATCCATTTCCTTGACTTGTGAATGTCCAGAAGTACATCTATATGCCTGCGCACAGGCTGGCTGCCACCTCTCCGAGAGCATTTGTATCTGCAGATCATCATAAAACTGCGGGGTAAGATTGCTGATACTCGGTTTCTCCTACGCATGCTGCGCTGTCGAAGCGGCGCCGTCCGTGGCGCCGATATCTGCTCCCAGAAGCGCGTTTGAGAATGCTGGAGCTCCAAAACATTCCTGACAGATGCGCGTCCCAACTGCACCCTTGGCACCGTTGAGTACCTCGAACTCGAACTTCGAACCGCCTATGGGCGCTACTCTTCTGATTTGATATACATGTACATTTGAGCTAAAGTAATCCCATGTCATCTGCGCTATCCGCAAGGACGGCACGCATGTTTTGAAAGTGTCGGACATCCGCCGACGGCGAGAATTGACGTACTAATGGTGGGACTAGCTTCAGTTGTTACGATAGAGTTGTCCACCGTCATGCGAGTGTATCCGTGCCGTGGGACCTTGATTAAACGCACCCATCTTTCTTTGGTTACCGGTCTCAATACACCAAAACCTGCCATGAATGGATGATTTTGGATGACATGACATTCCACACACATTCCACAGATTTATATTACTACACTTTCCCTTCAGCGGTGAGAGGAGTTCGGATAGATTACGGCGCCGCCTATGAGGACAGTTGATATATTGGCGTCTGGTCAAGGTCAACTTTGTGATCCATGATAGAGCCGGATGGTGGCATCCCACGCAACCATTCAGCGGCCACCGCATCCAGGACAGAGGCGCCAGTACATAAAAATCTACACGGAGATTATTCGTGATGACGAGAGGGACCTTCAGTCAGGTGCTGAAGAGGACGAGCGAGAGGCGTGAGTCGAGTCACACGACAACTCTGTTGACAAATAAGTTACTTCCGAATTCATGGCGTGCACACGCAAATTGGATAGTACGATAGCACCTTCGGCTCTAGCCTCAGCACGAAGGGCACTTAGCCTCTAACCATAGACGACACCTCGATTAACATGCGTCTCAGGTACGGAACCCTACTAGTATGTAGCGCTATGACATGTCTCACGCGCGTGCCAGTTCACTGAAGTGCCAGCCCTCGGCTATCAATCACCGATGCTTCTGCATCCAAAGCAAAATGCCTGTGTTTTCGCTTACTGTAAAATACAGATTTCCTGGAATCGGCACAGCTCTGGCTATAATCGTCTAACTTACCCAGTGAGGTAGTGAGGTAGTGATTTGAGTATGTCAGCTGCTTCGCGTAGTGATAACACCACGCCCGCTGTAAAACCCGGTCCGTGGCTTGTCGTATTCTGGGAACAACCTACGACCATAGTTTGCGCGCGGGACGTTCGTCAAACCTCGGATCTGAGCGCCGTCAGACTTGTCGACAGATTCGGGCAAGCCAGTTTCTCGCCCCTGCGGCCACGGTATATGGGCTTGCCGTCAACACGTGTGGCCCACAGAAGGACGCGATGTCCATTATAAAATCTGTGATTGTTTCGAAATTCATGGATGTCGCGGCGTGGTGACTTCAGGCCCTGGGCCATCTTCGTTCAAATGCAGTCATCTCTGCACAGCGCATGACTTGGTCCTCCGCTCAGGAGATCGTGGACAGCACGTATGCGGCAACCTCGAGACGAATGGGCTCCTTCGATGGTTCAAAATGAGAATTATTTGGCACATCGCGGAGAGGACCCTACGCCACTACGCAACAGTGTAAACGTTGAGAGGGTGGAACAGAGGGGGGTAGTAAAGGAACCGACTAGGATGAGGAAACTTGGGCATCAAGAGAAGCCACCGGAAGACTAAGCAGAGTGCGCAGTCCGTCCTGTATTATAGAAAGAGGAGCTGTCGAGCTCGAGAATTCGCGTGGTAGAGATGTGACTGTGCAAAAATTATTCAACCACAGCCAGATTCCCAAGTTGGGCTGTTCGAGCTACGAGCTACTAGTACAGTTGCGCGCTCACATCGAGATCACTGCAACAATTGCAATTGCAATTGCCACTGGATTCAGAAAGGCGCCCATATACACGTGCCGTGCCATTTGATTTGTTTAAATTTGAACTGGTACTCCCATAACGACGGTAGCACTGCAGTGCTCCCTGGCACTCAATTAGCAGGGATTTGACGCCTCTCTCAATGTTCGGGAACGGGACGGGACTGCTTGAGCGCAAATATGCTGAGAGTTGGCCATTCGCATGGCAGCCACAAAGTTTGCTTGCACTCACGAACATAACCGAGGTTACATCTACTAACATTACTACTCCTACTCGATGCATCGCAGAGCAACCTGCACGGGGACGATCCCTGAAACGCCGTTAAACTACTTGAATACGTCCGCACAGAGACCAGTGCGCTCTCCTAAAGTGAAACTAATCCACTCAAATCCAATGCGTACAGTAATAAGTTCCAAACATAAGATCCCGACCAACCCAAACAGATGGCATCCCGCAAGTTACACACGCAATTTAGCAATGGGGACATATGAATTGGAGCACAGCGCCGTTTAACTTGAAGGGGCCAGCTCCGAGTCATACAAAGGCATCGAATCAATCCTGTGGTTCATGACTCGGACACAGTGGCAGATCGTGTTCTCCCACATTCCGAACCACTCAACTTCTTGCCAAGTTAACCAGCCTCCTTGAACCATCCAGTGCGTGGAATATATCATGCGTTATGCCGGGCGGTACGTCATTTGGGGTGAGGAATTGCCGATTCAGTGGGCACGCAGCACCTGCTACCATCCACCGACCGCCGCCTTTGGGGCTCATGCGTTGGTATAGCCAGACGAAAGGATAGACAAGCGCAATGATGGACAACATCTTCAGCCAGATTTTGGAGAGGGCGCGCAAGAGGCACGAGTCGGGTCGGACTATCACTACGTTGTTTCGTACTTCAAAGTTGATGGTCACTTGTCCTGTGCAGCCTGTAAACCGAATAGCACTTTCAGTCTTAGCGTGGAGCAAAGTGTGGCTCCACCCATGGACAACCTGTGTCGTGCGCATGCTTCAGTCGCGTCGGATACATGCTCTGCCAATGATCGAAATAAATGCTTGCATTCACGTATCTCATATACGAACTCCTCGAACCTAGCGCGGCTTTAACAATAATTAATTGGTGAATCGCCACATCCGTTAAATCCTGGGAAGCCATCCACGGAGGCAGACCGCGTGCGGTGCGTTCCTTCGACCATGCGTTGAACCGACGGATCTGAACGTCGTCTGCACTATTCAAAGACCCTGGAAGCACAGTCTCTCGTACGACGTGGCCACGGTAGACAGGCTCATTGTCATGCACTGTCCATTGAGTGGCTTGCAGCAGGATGTGATATCCAATACAAAAGCTGAAGTCTGTGATTCTTCGGACATTGCACGCTTCTCTGCCGATGCAGTGCCCAGCATTGTTTCCGTGTCAATGTGATGTCTAGCATACATACACCTACAAGTAAGTGGCTGCAGTTGCTGATGTTGGTTAACGCGGCTCACGCACTGTCTTCATGATTCAGATGAGGGTCATGCGATATAGTTTCGTCACCCGACACTCGGCACTCCGCAATGTACGGTGTAAATGGCGGTAGCTCTTCAACTCTCAGTGGCGCAGGTGCATTCGCAGGATGAACATCATCGTCCATCTGTCGGGCAATATGGCCGGGGGCAGCAGCAGCAGATCACCAGTCCACCGCAATTCGATTGGAGGTTCTTTAGACATAATTGTAAATGGTTGAAGTTGTAATTGGCAATTGCAAGGCTAGCATTGAAACATGTTTCGCGTGACCGTGCGCTGCCATATAAGTCCAATACCCCCTTATATGCTGCATTTGTTTTAAATTTGCATAATTAGAAATTAAATGGCGCCCATACAATTTTGAATTTATCTGTGTATTCTTATTTAAAATAGTGCGACATAGGGCTTATCCTCGCCTCGATGTATATCGCCTTTATGACCAGATTTGTTTTTACCCCTCAAGCTTTTGATCCTAACTGCCTCTCTCCAAATTTCGGTTGTATATTGGGTCCTTACAAGTATATAAGCTAGCTCGTGGAAGAGGCAGGCAAGGTTAAGAAACTCAAGCTACTCTCTCCCTTCCTCAACTGTCGAGTCAAACCCCTTTCAACGACCTCGGCTTCTCTCAGGCATCGTCAAGCGTTCCATTCTCGTCTCTCTCCTTTACTCTCTGTTGACGCCTCGTGTCCGTTCGTTTTGCCTCTCAATTGGCTCAGCGCCCTTGTCCTTCTCCCTCTCTCTTTGGAAATTCTGACTCACCCCCGTCGTGACGGGCGACAGCATTTTATAGCCTGCCAAAATTGAGGTACGGCTCAGTTCAAGGACTAGCGAAATTGCGCACAAAAAATTGTTTTGTTTTCTGTGGCAATATGGGATCCGATGAAGACGGATAACTCGTGTTGGCGACGGCAATGATCGACATGGTTAAGACCGATACAGACGCACTGCGTAGTGCCTTGAAGCTTATTTGAGGGAGAGAGCTTGCAAGATGATATCGATGGCGGGACTTGCCTATCCCACCAACGGAGACAACGACGAAATCCCCACAGGAGTCCCCACCCACTCCCAGGTCCACGAATGCGAGTGAGCCCTTCATTCGACAGATGGGATGTTATGGCCTACGTATAATGAAGGTATGTCAGGCACAATAATGTGCATGAATGAGGCCAAACTTAAAGAATCGGGGAGGTATTTCTCCCATGCAGACAAAATCACGAAGCAGGCGAGTGCGACATAGGATGACATCCGGGACAGCCCAACGCGCACTGCACACTAGTAAAGGCGTCCAAACTTTTGCCTTTGTTGGACAAGCTCGAGCTCAGACAAAACAGAACATGTACATCAGACTCGACATGACGATAGCACAATACTGCATGTAGGAAGGTGAGTTCAATCTTTGGTAGAAAGACTGAGAAACGAAAGGAGAAGACTACTCTACATTTAGTGATGGCGAAGGCAGGATCTCGGAAGTCCGAGGGTTGTCTCGAGCTCGTTGTGTGGCTGTCTCTCTCCAACTTCTCCTGCACAGCACACCCGTATGGTCACGTCATACCGATAAAAACTGGGATTAATCCCCTGACGGGATGACATGAAATGAGGTTGTTTTTTAGTGGGTAGGAAGCAGGAAGTGGTATGTAACCTTAGCTTAGTATCAAACGCTTTTTGTTTGTAAAAATAAAAAAAGAGATTCCGTGATTCGATAAAACCACTACATGATTATATATCGTAACAGTACATATAGGGGTCATTCTCGACAACAAGTGGGTCATGAATATTACAATGCCTCATAAACCGATTAAGCTACTCATGCTCATCGTAAAAGAATCTAAACGTACGATATCGACACAAGCAGATGACGGCAATAGCCACACACCACTCTTAGCGATAGGAGCACATTGGCTCATCTACAGAGGCAGGTCATACACAGGCGTCGCGTCCACCCTGCGGTCCATGACAGAGCGACAGATCGCGGTCTCCTTCGTCCTAAGCCATTCAACTTCTTGCACACGAACAAGCCTCCTTGAACCATCCGGTGTTTGGAACATACTATGCCTTGAGCCGGGTGGTACGTCATCCGGGGAGATGAACTGCCGATTCAATGGGTACGCAGCACCTGCTACCATCCAGCGACCACCGCCTTTGGAACTCACATGCTTGTATAACCAAATGAAAGGATATACAAGGGTTATGATGAACAACATTTTCAGCCAGACGTTGGACAGCGCGCGCGAGAGGCGCGAGTCAGGTCGCACCACTACCATGTTGTTTCGTATTTCAAAGTCGATGTCCACTTGTCCTGTGTAGCCTGTAGAACGAATAGCACTTTCAATCTCTGCTTGGAGCACAGCGCGGTTCCAACCGTGGACGACCTGTGCCGTGCGGGTGCGTCAGTCGTATCGGGTAAATGCTTTGTCGATGATCGAAGTGAATGCTTGCCTTTTCATATATGAATTCCTTGAATCTGGCACGGCTTTGACAATAGTTGTCTGCCCACTGACGCAATGTCCAGGACGACCTGAGTTCTTCTGTTTGAAGTGGTCGTAACTCTGCACCCGCTCTATCATCCAATTCGTAAGTTGCCGCATCCTGGGAAGTTACCCATGGCGGTAGCCCGCGCACAACACGTTCCTTCGACCACGCGTCGAACTGCTTGATCCAAATGTCGTCTAACCTGGTCAACGATCCGGGAAGTCCAGCCTCTCGTGCTATGTGGCCACGGCAGACGGGTTCATCGTCATGCACTGTCCACTGGATGGCCTGCGGCAGAACGCGATATCCGATGTAAAAGTTAAAATCCGTGACGGTATGTGTGTTGTGTGTTGTCGGGTTGCCGGGGTCTCCGCCTCCCATGACTAGTCCAATGTCAGAGTGTGTCCCAGCACAATGGACTACAAACATGGGCGGAATCTCTGCTTGTGAGAGCAAAAAACGATAAAGTGCCTCGCCTGATTTCCACACATAAGTGGCTCCAGCTGACGATAATCAACGCGCTTCACGCACCATCTTCGTTCAAATGAGGGTCATGGGAAATAATTCCATCTCTGGTCCCTCTACGCTGAGTCTCCGCAACATAAGGTGTGAATGGCGGTGGTTCCTCAGATCCCCATGGAGCAAACGGCGGAGACGGCAGTACACCCGCACCGGCCTGATCACGATCGACGGCTATGTGTCCAGGAACATGGCCCATGGCTCTGGGAGCAGACTCGTCATCCCAATGCAACACAATCGGACGCTGTTGCCCTTTGGACATCGTCGTGAAAACTATGGTGTAACCTAGCTGATGAATGCGAAAATCGAACATGGGACGCAAGGCGGCGCAACTGCCGCTATACTATAGGCGAACTCTTGCGGTTACGTTACCCGTGTGGACAGCTCAAAGGCAATTTGACAAAAACCGGTGGGGGTAAGGGCACTCGGTCTCGGGCTCGGGTTCACATACCGACTCCGACCAATTCAATAAAAAAACCTTGAATTTGATCTTCAGTGCCAGGTGCGGCGCAACCCTGTCAAATGGAAGCTATTCAGCAAGGAACGGACGCCTCATGGTGGTCGTAGTCGAGTTGGTGGGTGGGATGCGACTATGTGTAAACGGCGGCCAATGTATCACAACTACAATCCAGTTGTTCGCACGGACTGCAAGGACTTCTGAGCATGTGCTACGAGGGGCGTACCTACGAGGGGTACGCCTTCAGAATGTCTGCTGTAGATGGAAACGTTGCCGCGCCATCACCTACCGCATTCGATGAGGACGTCCAGAACCCGATCCTGCCTGAGTACTGGTGCTGGCGTTGGATCGCACGCCTGACGCATAGGTGAGCGGGCTTGAGGGTTGCTGGAGACATCACCATCATGATGGAACAGCCCAACAGTACTGGTGGACTGCATGGTACTTGCATACCTTTTGCTGCCCTGAAAGGAGATTGGTGGTCTCGCCATGTTTGCATGCGGGTTGCAACTGAGCCATTTCCACTGGTACTGTAGTGTTTTGGTTGCCCGTCTGGTCTGAATGAGGCCGAGAATCCAGCTGTGGATCATACATTACTTGTGAGCCTGGCACCACACCACGTACATATGCATATTACAAGATATCCCTCTCCCTCGACTCAGACACAGACATGTGAGCTTGTTCCCGTGCAAAGCGACTCGGAGTATGATATCGATATCGACCCAGCCACAACATACGCAACATGCACTAGCCCCTTCGGGACTCGTCTCTATGCATCATTCTATGCATCATTGAGATTGTTGGCACTTGGCACCGAAAGCCGGTCTCGGTTCCTAGAGATCACTTCCGACAAGGGTGCTTCATTCTATGCTCATTTCTATACACCATGTCATGCATGAAGAAGCTCATGCAGGACCTCATCACGCAAGGCCATAAGGTCCGATATGGACTGAGCTGTGCCATGGGTCATCGATTATTTCGCAAAATTTGCGGGGTATCCAACATTCATTCAACTGTTTTTTTTTATCATGTTGGGTGTCGCCACTCGCTGCTTCCATCGGCAGTCTACGTCTATATCTGGCAGTTCAGTACATCTGATGCCATGTATGCAACGACGATGATCAACGCAACGGGGCGAACCTATATATATCCTCCACTTTGCCGTGCTGGCAGGTTCAAAGGGAAGCAAGAGATTCCGAATGCCTAGGCCTCGCAGAAAGGGAATCTTGACGACTGCGGGAGTGACGTGGTCAGAGAGACGGGACAACACTGGCATCCCGTCTCCCGTCACAATTGACTGGACGAGCGTGATCTCGAGACATCACAGACGTCCTTATAAAAGATCACTGAATGTCCTATCATAAAGGCGGACGACTCGATGACCGCGACCGCGCCAACATCGCGGCACTATAATAAAGTGTCCCTTATATATCATTTTGTCTTGCCAACCGACACCATGTCTCTTATAGCACAGTTGACGCCCCTCACATTTTCGCCTCGGGCGAGACTTGGGGTTGACCCTCTTTCAATTCACCTTCGACGGAGACGACTGGTCGTTTTCCTTCCTTTTGACCATGGGTGTTGCAATACCAAGACTCAACTATCGGGCGGATCAACCGACAAGTACAGCCACTATCTCCGGGGCGCCAATCTACGGTCTCGGTCTCCTCAACACCCCGTACTCGAGTTTTGAGAGTGGCTTTATTTCTGTAGGTTCTCAACGTCTGGTTTTCCCGCGTGGCGTCGATGTATCTCCCCTTTCTGGCAGGCAATTGTTGCCGCAGCGTTTCTTTCAGCCTTCTCAGTGATCCTCCTTATATGTGTAAGCACACAGTTTCTCTTCCGGTGGGATCCCCTGACCGAGATTTTAACAGTTGAATATTCTTCGTCCGCCTTCACGTCTCGGAGATCATACCAACATTCCCATCATCTTTGGCTCATTGATAACGTCCAATCTCGTGCAATCCATTGGCACTATCCTCAATACTCAATGGGTACTCTATGGCGGGGTCTCATCCGGGACGCTATGCAGTCTTCAAGGTGTGTCCGTTCCAACGTCGCATATACATGCTGTCATCCTCACAACGGAGCGGCGCTATATCAAATAGGCGGCATCAAACAGGCTGGTAATGTCGGTACAGCCGTGTGGTGAGAAGCGTCACTATCACGACGTGCCCGCGGGCTTAATTGGTTAATTGACAGGTCGTTTGCGCTTGCCGTGCACGCCTTCAATCTTCTGTTTTTGCGGTCACGCCTATCAAGACGCAGCAAATGGTTGACGCTTGTCTTGGGTTGGACATTCATTGTCTTGGTCGTCAGTATTGGCCCTCTTGCGATTCAAAAGAAAGCCATCGGTCCCTACTTTGGCCCTGCTGGATTCTGGTACGCTCTATCTTGACAATACCGTTGCTATGTCTCCCATTGGCATCTCATTCATGTACAAAGGTGCTGGATTACAGAAGAGTACCCTGTTGCACAAACTTGTCTGGAATACATGTTAGAATGGACGTCCGCTTTCTTCAGCTTCATCCTTTATATGGTCGTTCTTCTTCGTGTGCGGGGAAACCTTGTCCAGGACTCCAAGGGAAAGTGGTTCCTGCGATGGGTCCCACGTAATGAAAGCTGGCAATTAGCATTCTCAAGAGACTATCTCGACGAATGCACTGTCAAGATGGCTGCAATTGTTGTGTGGTACGCTTTTGAAACCTATCGTCGCTATGAGCGTTGTTGATGCGCGCTGTTTTCAGGTACCCGGTATGTGTTTACGCCCCAAGGCGATTTCAGACGAGTCTATTTACGGAGCCTTCCACCTCCCTTCCCATCTCTTTAGGTGACATACACAGTACTCATAGTCCCAATCTCAATTGCACGCTTCGCAAGCTATGCCGGTGTCCCCGTCCCGAGCAGTTTTACCTTCTTGGCTGATACATTATTTGCGCTCGGAGGTCGGTTATCACGGACTAAATCTACGTTACTCCAGCGTTAGTTGACCTCCGTATAGGTTTTGCTAACCTGTTGCTCTTCCTGGGCACCCGCCGTTTCATACCTGACATCAACACCCTTCCGCAGCTGTCAACGCCTCGATCGCGCTTAGACAAGGGCTCACCTCAGGCGGTCGGTCTTACCCCCTTCATGCTTATGCCCACAGTCGAGGAACCGCGGGTGAGGAGTCTAGCTGTCTCCGATAGCGATGTGTCTACGTCATGGTCTGAGGATGAAAGATAATCGAAATGGTGGTCCACTACGTGAGTGTTACGGTGTGTTCACCTTTGAACGTCAAGTCTCACTATACGGCTGCTTAGCGGCCACGGCTAAACACACATTACTTGCGAAGAATTCTCACGTATTTCGAATAACATTCTGCTGGACGCTGTGGATTGCTTGGGTGATGGGATTTTTGAGCGACGGCCCCATCTTGAATATTTACCATACCATTCCTTTTAAAAATGTGTACGATCTGCAAGGATACTTCCTCTTTCTGTCTATGGAAGATATTTCGCTGGCGTTCGCATTGGAATTATAGGTAAGATGCATGGGTATATGGTTTTGCTTGGTTGTACAACATGTAAAAAAAATGTAGAAAGATGTGATGATAGGTTAAGTCCGAGCTGCGGTTCGTTCCTACTATGGCCGGTATCTGGATGTACGCGCATGAACACGGTCAGCGGAGTGGTGCGAGTCACCAAACTCCGACTTGAGCCCACGGGTCTTCTGCCATAGCAGTGTCTTTCATCTCCATGACGACGGGAGTCTCATCAACTACGGTCACATTGTCCCAGTCCTGCTGCTCGTCCTGTTGCAGGATAGAGATAGGGGTTCCAGCTGAACTGAAGGCGTCCTCCAAGCGAGAAAGGGCGTCTTGCGCATTTTTGTCCAACGAGGTGACCGGCACACAATCCGAAGTGACCGGACGTTCAGCCAAGATGTCATCTTCTAGTGCCGGGAACACGCGCAGTTTGAGGTTATACGGGCCACCATTGACGTGTTCTACACACTCGGAAAGCTCGTCGCACACGTCTTCAAGATCCGGCGTGAGGCACTCTACGTGAATGTGACGTAAAGAGCCGCTGGCAGCTGCCAACACGCGTAATGTGGATGGCAAGAGGGTGGGCGAAAATAACGGAGTGAGGCGCACACGTTCCAGGACAGGAAGGGACAAATGGCCTGCGCCTGCGCCTGCAACTGCACCAACGGAGGGGTTGATGCCCGAACCGAGTACCACACTGCGCACATTCGAACCGACACGGTGAAGAATGTGAGTACACCATCTTGCATTCTCGGCCGGCGCGGCGTTCTCAAACGGGCCGATCTCAAGTGTCTCAAGTCGGCAGTCGACGGCCAGATCTGGAGATGCAAACAGGGGATCTCCGAGAGATGTGTTATGAATAGCAAGATGACGCAAAGTCCGGATGGACAGGAGACTCGGCAGAGAGACTGAGCTGGAGCTCGTGTCAGCCGAGTCGAGGAACGTGCGGTCGATGCGAGAAATGGAGAGTGATTTTAGATTAGGTAGCGCGTGCGCAATGCCCGTAACGGTCCGCTCACTCCTGCTGTGCTCGTAAGTATGGAAGCGGAATGACGCACGAGGTGACTCACAGCGTGGGGTAGATCCCATCTCCGCAACGTTCGATGGAGAGATCTGTTAATTGCTCAAGAGCAGAGAAGGACGCTATTGCCAATGGCGAGAGCTCCGTGGAAAGATGGAGGGAGAGGGTTCTGAGGCGAGGCGTAAGGGGGAGTATTCGACAAAGGGCATCGGAGCATGTCGCTTGTGTGGCAGATGTCGCAGCGTTGCTCGTAGAGCCGGCCGTGCTGATGTCGAGCGCACGAATGTAAGACACATGGTCGTCAGGCACGTGATCTAGGAAGTATTGAAGCTTGTTCAAGGATGGGAGAGTGACCGCCTGGAAAGCTGCCTATCAGCCTGGATGGGCAACTCAGCAAGGTATCGTTCCACATACGTCGTACACGGCCGGTAAACAGAGGATGCGGTTGTAGCGGGAAGCAAGGGAAAGCGATTGAAGCGTCCTGACGTCGAGGAGCTGTGTGATCGTCAGCTGGATTTCCACTGGGAGGGACAGCCAGCGGGACGAGGGTGATATCGATAGCAAGTTCATCGTCGGAGGGGGAGACAGTCAAGGAAGACAGTACCCGTGGCAGGGGTGATTTATATATGTACGTATGATATGATATATGTGGAGGGGAAGAACCGACAGTGACCGAACAACACGGGGGGACACAGGGCGGCGGCAGGTGCTCGTGCGGGACTTCCGAAGTTCCATGGAAAGGTGCCTTTGATTCAAGCTGAGATCCTATCTGAGGTGCGTGATCGACGTCCAACTAATGCACGAATCAAATAAGCCCTGCCTCTATCGCAACACCGACTGATGTGTCTGTGGCGTAACCCTTTGGCGCTCAATCACAGTCAGCGTCCTGGTCTATCGGTTTTTCATCTCCCACCCACGGCGTCAAGCGCGACGCGACGGTCTTGCCCCTCCAAATTCATACTTACGTTCCGGATCACGTCCTCCGTCTTCTCTTCCTCAGTGCATCCATCAATCACTCTTTTTGTTGTATCATCAAGCTCGATGAGCGGTATCCCCCTATCCGAAGCCCCAGCTTCGCGGTCAGTCCTTCCCTCTTGGAGACGAAACATCGGATTCATCATCACAGATCACCGATCATCGACTCCATCCCTCATCCCCCCACTCCAACTAGCGTGCCTCCCCTTGTCAATGACCTCCGTCGTGACATGCTTGTACATCATGAGATTCGGAAAGGTACAGTAGAATCCATACTGAAATACTGTATGGGTATTTTTCAATAACCGATGGTATATGACCCATGTCATGCCTCTGTCCCGTTGTTGTCGGATTATTGAGTGGTTGCTAACAGTACGTGGACACGGCGCATCCGCTTCACACTCCTTGACAGCGCCTCGCATCTACTTGTCACTGCCACCCAGCTAACCGGCGCACCATCTTCGCGGGCGTTTATAATACCATACCAACGGCATAAGTGACTCTGCACAGTAAGCTGCCCGATGGCTCTGGAGAAGCTTCTCCAAGTTTTCAACCCACCTTTTCCTTGACAGAATTACGACGATTAGGTTTTATACCTGGGCCTCCGACCTGTGCGTGTTTTGAGGGCCAATGATTCTTTGATAAATGCAATGAGCCTCAAGGCCGGTTTGTTTTCTGTTTTCTGTGTTTTAGTTTTAGTTTGCCCCATTTGTGAACCCCGCATCGACGGTGACCCATCTTCCGGGGGCAGATTTTTGCACCAAGTTCGCAGCTTAAAAAAAGCACGCACGCTTCCAATGCCATGTTCCCTCGACACCAGCCCATGTGGTGCAGAGCGTCATCCCTTCATTTCGTTTGCAGGCTGAGACGGATGAGAACTAGCTTTGCTTAATATGGAGATATCGGCTCTATCATCACAGCCTGATTAGGCAATGCATTAAATCATCACGAAGGCAATCAATTTATAGTTGTTGGCCATTGGGCCTGTGCCGGAGTGCGCTAATATGGTTTCTGGATATCTCCGTTCCGGTCGGATTATGCTCCTAGCAAAACACGTGCTAGCAGTGACATAAGCAGCCCTCCAGACATGCAACAATTAATCAAGAGCAGAGCACCCCTCTGAATACTAAATCAAGACCCCCTGTTCTTCTTCTTTCTCTGGTGATGGCTCTTCAGCTCTGATATGCTATGCTAAAGCTTAAGTTGGCTGCTGTCTGCCGTGGACACTATAACTAATATCTATTCCGAATAAATTAACAACTCAAAATTGGCCCTAATGCCACCTAGTAGTCGCTATTTCCTTTAAATATACTATTGGGGAGCCCCAGTCCCAAACCAAACCAAACCCATTGACATTGGATGCCAGCGTTCAAGCTATGGACGTTCCCGCTGGCATAGATGCTATCATATGTAACTAACCCCAACGAAACACGATCACGTGACTTTCACCCCAACCACCAGAAAGGGAAAGCTCAGAGCTAATGGGCGCTCTGAGCCCTGCAGTCACAGTCAGAGCATTTAAGTGGTCCTCCATGTGATATCGATAGCCTTTTAGGAGAAATGACAGAGGGAACGAGGTAGTAGCGTGAGCGCTGTAGGTGAGTTAATGCGCGTGGCCAGAGGACCGGTACCGGCGGCAGGAAATGATACCCCAACGATTGTACAGGTACATAAGCGGATGAGGGAGCTCCGTACCTCTCTGCTTTTCGGTTCCATCATTCTGTCATGTCCTCTATTCCCCCGCCCGCGTCTGACGCGGCAAAGTTTGATAGAAACCTCCGACAAGCCGAAATCCCTGCTGATCTCAACATTCCCGATAATTATGTAGACTATACGCTCAAAAATACCAAGCCTTTGCCACCTGTCACTTGGGACAACTGGTGGAAAGAGCTCAACTACCTGTCTCTTGCCATCCTCACGGTCACACCGTCCATCGCTCTTTATGGCTCACTTACCACCAAACTTCGCTTGGAGACGGCTGTCTTTGCAATTGTCTACTATTTTGTCACCGGTTTTGGTTAGTGTCCAATCATGCCTATAGTATATAGGCATATTCCTAACTTAGCGATTAACATTCGACGCGTTTCTGGTGCTCATAAACTATTTTATACAGGCATCACAGCAGGTTATCACCGTCTGTGGGCCCATCGATCGTTTAACGCGTCAAAACCCCTGCAATACTTTCTCGCCGCCGCAGGCGCAGGCGCTGTGGAAGGATCCATCAAGTGGTGGGCTCGTGGGCACCGGGCGCACCACCGGTACACGGATACGGAGCTTGATCCATACAATGCCCATCGTGGCCTCCTGTGGTCCCATATCGGTTGGATGATTGTGAAGCCACGGCGCAAACCCGGTGTTGCGGATGTCTCTGACCTGAGCAAGAATGAAGTTGTCCGCTGGCAACACCGTTGGTATATCTGGCTCATCCTTCTCATGGGTTTCGGTATTCCCACCGTTATACCGGGCTTACTTTGGGGCGATTGGCGTGGCGGATACGTATATGCGGGTGCCACACGCCTTGTCTTTGTTCACCACTCCACATTTTGCGTCAATTCCCTAGCACACTGGCTTGGAGATGCACCGTTTGACGACAAGCACACGCCTCGTGATCATATCGTCACCGCAGTGGTCACACTTGGCGAGGGTTATCACAACTTCCATCACCAATTCCCCGCTGATTTCAGAAATGCGATTCGGTGGTACCAGTACGACCCTACCAAATGGTTTATCGCTGTTTGTAGCTGGTTCGGCCTTGCCTCGCATTTGAAGGTAAGATCACTTGATTCTCGATCCCTCGTCTGTCTCCCGCCAACATCGTCCTCAGGTCTTCCCTGATAACGAGGTCAAGAAAGGGCAACTCACGATGCAGCTTAAACGTCTGCGCGAGACACAGGATGAACTTGTCTGGCCTCAAGAGACTCTCGACCTTCCTGTCATCTCGTGGCAAAGCTGTGAGTTCGACTAAAATCCTTCACTTTGTCTCAACTAATTTGTGTGCTTCAGTCCAGGAACAATCGCAGACACGACCATTAGTACTTATAGCCGGTTACATTCACGATGTATCAGCATTTATTGAGGAGCATCCTGGCGGTCGTCATCTGCTCGTGAAGAATATCGGTAAAGATGCCTCGACTGCATTCTTTGGTGGTGTTTACGACCACTCGAATGCTGCGCATAATGTACGCCTTCCTGTTCTGTTGAGGAGCGCAATCTCATCTGAAGGACCGACATACAGTTACTCTCCATGATGCGAGTGGGCATTCTCCATGGCGGTGCACCTCATGGTCTGGAGGACAAAGCCATTCCGCCATCGCAACGTCTGCGTGTTGCGAGGCACAATGAGTTATCGAGCCCGTACAGCTCTGCCGCGATGTCGGACGGGGAGGGGATGCTCGGTTGACGCGGATGATTCGAGGGGCTTAATGAAAACGAACCTGATGAGGAGAGCATGTCTTTGGACGTATTTTATTATCGGTGTTGGAGAGCAGCTACGTTAGACTTGCCCTTCAACGTGCTTTCATGCGATGAAAAGAAAACCAACAACTTCAATCCTGTCTTGAAGAATATTCTGGCCGTTACGTAGACCCAGGAGTTTTGCACGGGCGAGACCAATTGAATAGTGAGAAATATAACTTGTTCATATAGAATCACGGCAGGCAGGTAATTCTATACGCTCTAAGAATCGCTTATATAAATCACTCCATCGGGTCACGGACGAGTTGTCAGCAGTTCGCTGTATTCTGTTCTGTGTTCTGTACAAGCCTATCGGAGTGTGGCTGTCGCGGTGCAAGTTGTTAGCGGCAGCTAGCCTGAGCCAGGTAGAGAACGGTCTGCATGAGTAAACGGCGGCGATAGCAATTAAAGAAGTACTGTGCGATATTGATACTACTGACGGCAATATTAATTATTTCATCAATAGCTAGTAAAACAGTTTTGTCGAATCAACAACCAGTCCGCGGAACCACGCACCCGCTAGTCCCTGAGAGAATAGTGCGGTATGTGGTCGACTAACACTGCATGCAATGTTAAAACAAGGTCGCGAGGTGTCGATAGATGGTTTAAAATTTTCGTACATACAATAGTGCTGTTTCGTCGATATGGTACAGTATTGCTTACCCGCAGTGTAGTTTCAGCTCCTAGCTGAGAAGCACGGCCACTATCGGCGCCGCACAACCCGCTCATCCAGGACTATTCCTTCTCTCCGCGTCATACTCCTTTGTCATCATCTCAGTCGGAGGGCCCACCATCAACCCGACATCTTAGGCAACTGGCGTAGACGGCTCGGAGAGCTGTCATTTGTGGCGCCTGTGTCAGGGACACAGCGTACGAATGACGCAGACGGTAGTGGCTATCGGACGCTGTGGTCCAGACCATTTGACGGTCTTGCTTCTGTCGTAAACAGTCGAATTTGCCGCAAAGTTCTACTCGTTCGCTGATCCGAACACGGCGGCGGTGGGCGTCAAGAAAAATTTTGCAGAAAGGAAGAGACATGCACTTGTGGCATGCGTGTCGCCACCGAAAGTCATCGGACCTTGCCATCGCTGGCCGGCCCACCACATGGTCCTCGTGGGAAGCGGCCGCGGCCAACGCATTGTTCTGTTTCTGTGAGTTATGCGTAAGCGTCACCATCCTGCGTCGTACATCTTGCTGGCGGAAGTCGGATTCATCTCAGTCATTCGTATGCCGTCCTTTCCATGTTCTGATAGTATTTCTATGAAAGAAATCATCGTCATGTCTGTTGGTCATTGGTCATTCTAGACCTGTCACGTGCACTGAACTGAAAATCACGGGTTAGTTCCACGTGTGACAGCTCGGCAACGGGCAACGGAAGCGAGTGATAGGGGGAGGGAAAAGGAAGTTAGAAGCAGAGCAGGGACGGGCGTATCTGGTGCTACCGATGATCGCATAGTTCTCAACCCGCCATATCGACTCTGATGCCGATCTGTACGATCTAAGCCGCGGATTCTGATGGTACAAATGTCGAATAGATGCTCGCTTGCGATCGATACGCCGCGGCACAGTGGAACAAATTAATTGTGATCGTGCATCGTGCGCTCGCAGCTGAACAGCGATGGTATGTAAGGTTACCTGTATCGTTGCGCCACCGCCATCCCCGGATATTTCTGGGGTGAATGGCGGGCAGTCGGTTGCACCTATCTGTGGATATGGCTCTGGTGGATCACAGGACATTGGTTCGACGATGAGCCAACCAACGAGAGCGTAATCCCTGATCGCCGCCCCTTGTCCGCTTTTCGGGGATCCAAAGAACAATATCAGGGCTTTCCATCACCATCACCAGTTCCGCCGTTGATTATCGTGTCGCCGATCTTCGACCTGGCGGTTATCAACATGACTCTACCAATCCAGCTTCGGAATACAGTTCGTTTGACCTTCGAGATAGATTCGGTTTGGAAAAGCAGTTTCCTGCGGCTCTGGCACGGAGGAGTCCAGACAAGGCAGTCCCATGTTGCTACGACGGAACGCGCTTACAAGAGCTCTTTCGTACGAAAAGCGGTGTGTCACCTATGTAAGCCCTCGTTTAGGCTTGGGCCTATCATCGATGCTGGATGTACACCCGGTAGCTGCCACCTGACGGCCAGACAGATCTGGTTTTGCCCGCAATCATCATGTGGTTGTACAACATAAACGCACTCAGTACACGCGTAAAGTGCCGTATGAGCCAATGACCAGAAGAGCGCTCGATCACT
>QFEA01003751.1:0-10740 GCA_003315975.1 Lactifluus echinatus
CTCATGACCGAGTGGGAAAATATCGCAGCAGCGCACGAGTGCCTTGAGCCCTGGACAGCAATCGGTCTGCGCTGGGCAACCAAATATTACATCCACATGGATGACACTGAAGCATATATTGTTGCTATGTGTAAGTTCATTGATATATTATATTACTCCAATAACTTATCAATCTACATGTACAGTCCTCAATCCTGCCACTCGCTTCACGTGGATCGATGAGCAGTGGGAAAGCGAATACGTCCAGCGCTCAAAGGAGATCATTTTGACGCTTGTAAGTGCCCTGTACAATTAATCGTGACATGTCTAACCTTATCCACCCTTGCCAGATGCACGAGTACCACAACCGGACATCTACAGCACCTTTACCTCCTTCTGTCAAACCTGACCAAACTGATAGAAATATGGCAAATCCAACGCGTTTCGCAATTCCGAATTCTGTATATGACAGAAAGAAGTCCTCTCGACAATATGGTGTCAAAGCTGAATTCCAAAAGTATACTTCGGCTGAGGTATCATCTGACAAGACGGACATCTTTCAGTTCTGGGAGGTATGGCTTCAGGGATTGAATGGTGTCATGACTCACTTCCTGTGTAGGCCAATAAGATGGAGTTCCCGACATTATTTGCGATGGCGATGGACTTTCTCCCGATCCAGGCAACCTCTGTGCCTTGTGAGCGTGTGTTCTCCTCAGCAAAGGAGACAGACACCGCAAAACGAAACCAGATAAGCCCAGTTCTCATGGAGGCCATTCAACTACTGAAGTTCTCGCTCAAGGTCGAACGCCTCCACTTTATGGAAGGGCATGTCACGTCAAAAGCGGCCATGAATGAGGGACTGACGCCAACTTGCAAGCTTGACTCCTTATTTGCGAATGATCCCGAGGCTGCGCTGGACAAAATATTGAAGGAGTTTATTGCCTATGAAGCGAGTATTGATTCCCCTCCCAAATAGATATCGCATTGAAGTCGGGTGGTCCAAGCACAAAGGCTGCGTCCTGGCGGTCTGGTTGGGAGCACAGTTCAGCCCGTTCTCGTGTATCCGTCGTCTTGAAGTGAATGGACTAGCAATATATCTCTAGCACTGTCTTATAATTACGTCCGTCATCTACAATGTCGCGCAGATCGCTTTTGTTTGATAGTTTTGATAAATATTCCACCGTGCCATGAGCCACACGTCACACGTCATGTCACATCGGTACTGACCAACCCCGAATCCGTCCTGTTGATGTTTGACAACGAACATGCGCCCTCAAAATTCCCAACAAAGCTCGAGAAAACAGACCGTTCCATGTAAACCAGATTTCGTCCGTGTTGGTGGCCGGTACAGAGTACGAGAATTACTTGGCTCTGGTGGTTCAGGTGCGCCAGACTCTGACTTGGGTTGACATACCTTTCTGATTTCTATAGGGAGTGTCTATCTAGGAAAAGATATCGGGACGGGAGCTGATGTTGCTCTGAAGATAGGGCATCCAAACTGCTCACCTTCAAGGCTTACGCATGAGTACAACGTGTATGAGGTAGTTGCTGGCAACATGGGTATCTCGTCAGTACTATGGTATGGCAAAGAGGGCGAATATGAGGTCATTGTCCTGGATCATCTTGGGACATCTTTCGATGATTTGATCAGGAAACAACTGTTTGATCGTGAGAAGACATTCCTGTATGCCTCCCAAATGGTACGTCCGCTGCATTTTTAAGAGCACTCGATTCTCACTCGCATTGCATAGCTCTCAGCCGTGGAGTCCCTGCACACAGAACATTACATCCATCGTGACATCAAGCCTGGAAACTTTATGATTCAAACCGATAACCCTTCCACTGCTATCTTCCTCATCGATTTCGGCCTTGCACGGCTATACCGAAATCCCGCGACATGCCTACACATCCCATACTCCAAAAACCATTCATTTGTCAGCACTCTTCCATTTATGTCCACCAATGGTCAGCAAGGACATGCCCAGTCGCGTTGTGATGACCTGGAGTCACTCGCATATACGATTGTTTTTTTGTTACGCGGCAACTTGCCTTGGGCCAATACTTCCGCTCGTGGTGATCGAGAGGCAGTACTCAACATGAAATTGTCGATCACTACAGAGGGACTGTGCGAAGGCTTACCTACTCTTTTCTGTGGCTTTATCAATCATATACGTTTCCTTGGCTTCGACGAGAAGCCTGACTACCAGCACCTTCATTCGATCCTCTTGTAATGCTCGGAAATTGATGTTGACCGGCCTGTCCAATCACAACGCTTCGCAGACTCCGCTTGTTCTTCTGCGGGCCCTACCACGAAAGAAGGGCATGGCTATACGCCTGCCAGTGCCTCCAGTGATCGGATGTGAGTAGGTTCTTGAATAATTCATAATCGGTACTAACTTGGGTCAAATTGTCTAGCCTTCACTCTGCAACTCGCACAAGGCCTCAATCGTGTGGGCACATGGTCTACACCCCCACTGTCAGAAAGCTCAGGAAATAGGCTGGGATTGCTTTCTGGTTGGTGAGACCCTTGCATGTTTTGGCTTGAGTGCCCGTGTGCCGTGTGCTTCTCTGATTTTTGTATTTCCTGTCGTTGTTACTTCCCCACATTTGTTTTAGCAGCTCAGTAGTGTAGTACGGATTGGACAGTCAATATCAGTTATCAGTTATCGTATCATGTCTGTTCATGTTTATTAATAATCCAACTTAGATACAGGCATCAAGGTGCGGCCCACATTTTAGTTCATTGTCATCGCCTATATTGCTCGCCTGACGATACGTGACCTGTGAGGCTCTTCATTCCCTCCGACATTATCTTGTTCTAGCTTAGATGCCATTTTGCGACCCACCGCCTCATCTCGCTCAACATCAGGAAGTCGTTCCATTTCACCGTGCGCCCTCCTTTTTATCACCGTTTTTCTACTCTAACCTAGATTGTCATTTTGCTACCTATCGCCTCAGCTCACCCAACGACGTGCGGCCTTTGCCTCTCCACTTCGGTTCGGGACTTATGCTCCCTTATTCGACCAACCTTACCGTTCGCCGCATTGAGGGCTCAAATCCCCCAATTCCTATCGCCTTCAGCCTTCCAACTTCGACCTTTATTGGCCCCTTTTCCGACTTTACAATTTTCATTCCCGACTTCGCTCCTACCCGACCTTCGGTATCTACGAAATGTAGGTGCTCTCGTTGGTGTAGGACAGACAATTCAGGGAGCGCCGAGCTCCGGTCGTTCTCGAAAATCTTCTGTGTGCGCCTGCCTTTTCCTCTACTTCTACTTCTCTCTTCTCTTTCTTTTCCACTCTCTCCTTCCACCCGCGCCCTCTTCGGATCGTTCACCCCTGTATCAATGACGCGTGCCGACCCGCCTACCATCGGAACCCCTTTTCCCACCCCTCCGGACGACCATTCAACCTCCGTCGACGTCTCCGGACTCAGACGCCTTAGCTCGCCTCGATCACACCCACCTGAACTCACTGTGTGACATGCTCAACAATTCCGTTAAGATCACTTGTTACGCGCAAGTCCTACGCGTATCGACTAAGGCTGCTACTGGACGGAGTGTCACGTCCTCAGCCGAAGTGTGTCTGTCTCTGGGCGAGTCAAGGCAATGAGCCTTGAGGAGCGGGGATGCACAAGCAGAGGGGAAGGTTCCAGCGACTTGGTATTGTCACAAGGAGAACAGACTTAGGGTCTGTTCGCTATGCTATACAGTGCTTATATAGGGCTACGTGCTACCTATGAGTAAGTGTATCTAGTGTACAGTAAGCATGCTGACTGTGGGCTCAGTCAGCATCAGTAAGCTATCTCAGTCAGCGCGTCTGTAAGCGCATCAGTCATCGTATCAATAATGTACAGTAATCAACGCTCAGTCAGCCTGGATCAGTAATCGTAATGTATTAGTCCATCAGCATGTATAAGCAGTCGAGGCCCCGGATGCGAGCCAGAGAAAGAAGTCGTAACATTACCCCCCACTAAGTCCATTGGCTGTCCCAGCCAATCTAGTCCCAGTCTGTAGTGTTCTGCTGGTCCTGCATGCCGTCCGCGTCATTGAACCAGCTGTCGATGTCATTAGCCGTGGCCATGCGGATAGAATTCATGTTGCGAGGGATGGCGAAGGGAGTGCCTACTGCTGCCAGTCTGGCCTGGTATGCGCTGAAGTCGCCACGGCTCTGAGTGTCTCTACCGTTGCGTGCGACGAACTGGAGGTGTGGCCAGAGCTGGTGGTAGGCATGGGCCGCCTGAAGTCTGTAGCGACTCTCGTTCATTTCCCCGTAGTACTGCTTGATTAGGATGCGTGCGGATCGTAGCTTGTCCTCAATCTCCCTAGCCTTCTTGACCCAATGGCGTTGATTGTCTGCCACCTCGCAGTAGAGTTTGTTCATGGCCCTCCAACGCAGTATCTCTCCGCGCAGGAAGGGCGAGTCGAGGCGTGCGATGGCTTGATTGACGTATGGGGTGTGTTCTTCTTCGCCTTCTAGTAGGTGTTGTATGAAGGCGGTGATCTGTGGGCCTGGAAGCACTCTTGGCTTAGCCATCAGTTCCTGTACCCAGATGGGTTGTCCGCGTCCCATCGTCAATCTCATGACCGGGCGGATGCGGTTCATGTCGATGGCCTGGTATCTGGCGGTGTGGTACGTCCCTGCATAGTCAGCAATAAGGCACGTAGTGTAGCCGGGGTTGCCTTCTTGGTTCAAGACGAAGGGGTATCGGGGGTGTTGGTAAGGGAGTGCGCGGTCGAGTTCTTCTTCTGTTGTACCTATTTCTAGGTAAAAGGTCGGGTCTGGGGGTGTCTGTGGGTCCTCGTCGTCAATTTCTTCGTCTAGCGCCTTCTTTTCATTCCAGATGCATTCTACCGCTTCCCTGGCTGTCGTCTTCCACCTTTGTGTCGCGACTAAGGTCTCGTCGCGCTCAGTCCTCTTGCGTTTGCCTAAGCGTGGGCTTCCCGCTTCGACTGCCGTGCAGTTGGCTTCCCTGACCTTCTGGCATTGCTCCAGATGGTCCTTGACCCAAATGGCCCGTTGCGCGCGGTCGATGTCGTCTGAAGTCTCTGGGTCGTCGAGTGCTTTGTTAATGGCTTCGTTACTCGACTTGATCATGACTTGCTTGAGCCTGCGCCTGATGTCTGTGTCGGTGGAGTAGTCGCTGCTGCTGACTTCGCCTTCTTCAGAGGAGTCGTCATCAGTAGTGAGATCAATGACCTCTTTCTCTTGCGGTTTGTGGAAGGGAGTGGTGGTGTGGTCTGGTTCTCTTGGGGCGTCTGCCTGTTCTGGGGAATCGGGGTTGGTGCACGCCAGTTGGTGTTGGCAATCCATGCCATCTGGAGTGGGCGCAGTTGCTCTTGCGTCAGTGGGCCTGTCTGCTGCGTCTGGAGTGCTTGGCCCACTGCTTCCGGGTACTGCAGTGTTGGTGTCGGGGGAGAGGGTACTACAAAAAGGTTCTCCTGTGCCGTTGACGAGTGTAAGGGCGGAGGTACAAGGAAGGGGTTGGGGCGCGATGATGTCTGGGGTGTCTGCGAAGTGGACAGTGCGAGTCGGTGTAAGTGGAGTAGACATATTCTGGCGGTGTTCAGGAGGTGTTGGTAGGATTCTTCGAAAAGGGATGGGTCTTCTCTTTGTATCTGGGCGACTAGGTTTGGTAGGTCACGTAGGATATAGTTCTGGACAAATTGTTGGCGGTGTTCGGGTGGAATGGCGTCGAGTGTGGATGGGAACTGGTGTATTTGGGAGGCTGTGATGCGTTCCAAGAATCGGGAAAGGTTGTCTGGCATGTTATGGTCTGTGGAAATTACCCCCCTCTTAAGTCCTGCGCCGTCCTCGGCGCTTGGGGTGTGCTTGGTGATCCACCGTTCGTGCTTCATAATCTGCAATGGCTTCGTCAGCGTCCATGTCATCCTTGCTGACCCAGGAGTTTTCTGATTGGGGGTAGCCTTTCCAGCTGACCAAGTACTGCTTGCTACGGCGGCGCCCAAAGATGCGTGAATAGAACTTGGTCGATTTCCCAGACTTCTTCGTCATTTACTATGTCAGCTGGTGGCTGTTCATAGTTGGGTCCATGTTCCTCGGTTTCCACGTAGGGGGATAGTAGGTTCGCATGGAACACATTGTGGATCTTCCAGTGTACAGGGAGTTCCACTTCGTATGCCACTTCTCCTATTTTCCGCAGGACTCTGAATGGTCCGTAGTGTCTAGGTGCAAGCTTAGTGGTTGGGTGGTGTGTCTTCAAGTTCCGGCCGTCCAGCCAGACTTTGTCTCCGTCAGCAAACTTGCACTTGGTAATGTAGGGCGCCACCTGCTGATGAAGCCTGGTGGCGTCTGCGCGGGCCTTCTTGATGCGCCACAGGCGCTCTTCTACTGCGGGCACTTCTGCCGTGGTGCTGTCGAAGCGTACCTCCGGATCATATCCGATTAACATGAAGTGGGGTGAATACCCCGTCTTCTCGTAGGGCCACGCGTTGTGTGCGAACTCGGCCATTGGTAAGTGTTCACTCCACTTGTTCTGGTCGTTGGCCACCCAGAGTCGTAAGTATTGTTCCAGCCAGAGGTTCAGCCGCTCGGTCTGGCCGTCTGTCTGTGGGTGGTACGCGGTGGATATGTTCTGTGCGGTGTTCATTAGTCTGCACAGTTCTTTGGCGAACCCCGAGGTGAATCTGGGGTCTCTATCCGATATGACCCTAGATGGTGTACCAAAGAATGGGACTAGGTGGCGGAAGTACAGCGCCGCCACTCCTTCTGCAGTGATTTCTTTTGTGCACGGCAAAAACTTGGTCGCCTTAGAACATCCCTGATCTACGATAGTCAGTACTGCGTCGTACTTGTGACTTGGTGGTAGATCTGTGATGAGGTCAATGGACACACTCTGGAACGGTCCTTGGTCGGGGTGTACGTCGATGGGGTGTGTAGGGGCCTTCCTTTGTGCATTGCGTACTTTGTTTTCCTGACAGATAGCACACCCACGCACATATTGTTCTGTGAACCAGTTAACGTTGTCTCCCTCGAACCTCCTTTTTAGGAGTGTCTTGGTCCGTTCTATTCCTGGATGTCCGGCGCTGGGGTGGTCATGATATCGAGCCAGTATCACTCGCCGTTGTTCTGTGTCTTTTGGAAATTCCATTTTGGCAAATCGTGCTCTTGGGAGGAGGACCATGCCTTTGTTGTCCTCTTCTTCGTCTATAAATGGGCGTGACAGGAAATCTGCCACTTGGTTCTGTTTCCTGGGTCTGTGCTCCAGTTTGAAGTCATAGTCCGCCATTTCCTGCATCCAGCGGGCTTGCCTGCGGTTTAAGTTTTGTGGCTTCTTGAAATACTGCAGGTTGTTGTGATCTGTTCGAATCAAGACTTGGTGTCTTGCCCCAAGCAGGTAGCGTCGCCAGACTCTCAGGGATTCTACTACCGCGAATAATTCTCGGTCGTACACATCCCAGCCTCGTTGTTGTTGGTCAAGTGTTTTGGACAGGAACGCGATGGGTCTTAGCTTCCCTTGTTCGTCATGTTGCTGTAGCACCGCTCCCATGGCTATCTGGGATGCGTCCGTGTCCACAACGAATGGCTTGTCGAAGTTGGGTTGTTTCAACATCGGTGCTTCAGTGACCGCCATTATCAGTCCTCTGAACGCGCGTTCCTCTTCCTTGGTCCACTTGAATTTGTTCCCTTTGGCGCAATGGGCCACTAGCTTGTTTAATGGTGCGGCCCTTGCACTAAACCCTTGGATGTATCGCCGATAGAAGTTCAGGAATCCTAGGAAGCTTCTGACATCCTTCAGGTTGCATGGTGTTTTCCATTGGCGAATTCCTTCCACCTTGACTGGGTCCATGGCTACGTGTCCTTCGGAGACGATCACTCCGAGGTATTCGACTTTAGGCACTTCGAATGTGCATTTCTTGGGCTTCAGATAGAGGTCGTGGTCTTGGAGTACTTGGAGTACTTGCTCCACGATTTGTCGGTGTAGCTTGTGGTCTTTGGGGGTGTGGATCAGGATGTCATCCATGTACACTGTCACGTATCCTCCGTCAATGAGGTCCTTAAAGATGTGATTCATCATTGCTTGGAAGGTGGCCAGCGAGTTGGTCATTCCAAAGAACATGACCATTGGTTTGAATGTACCCCTATTTGTCTTGAATGCTCCCTTCCATTGGTCGCCTTCCTTGATACGGATGTTGTTGTATCCCCATCGTACGTCGAGCTTGGTGAACAGTTCAGCTGGTCTGTCTGCCCTTGCGGTTAACCTATCGATTAGTTCGTCAATCAGGGGGAGTGGGTAGTTGTTGCGCTTTGTCCATTTGTTCAATGCACGGTAGTCGATGACTGGTCGTAGTGCACCATCTTTCTTTTTGATGTAGAAGAATGCCGATGTGTAGTTGGACTTCGTTCCTCTGATGTATCCCATCTTGAGTTGTTCGTCTAGCCATTTACTTTGGGCTTCTTGCTCAGCGACCGTCAGTGGGAAGATGTGGCAATCAATAGTGTCGGGCGCCCCTTCCTTAAGTTCCACTGCGTGGTCCCATGGTCGCGTGGGTGGGAAGCGTTTTGATGCCTCTTCGCTGAACACCTTCGCGAATCGGTGGTAGTGTGTTGGGACGATCTGGTCCCAAGGTTTCTCCTCTTTTGGGGCCACCTGTTCCGCAAGTTGTTGCGCCACAGTGTTTCTGCAGAGTCGGAGCACTAGCTTTTCTCCCTTTTTCAGGAAGGGGCGGTTCTGTATCGTGGCTGTGCGCATTCCTGCAATGCGTGTGCACTTCTCTGCTTTGGGGCCAGCTGCTCCTGCGGTTTTAATGATCACTGCCGCATCGAGTGTTCCCTGCCCCCAGTTGGGCTTTGGGTTGGCTGCTACAAACCAGGGGTACCCCAGGACCATGTGGTCGCCTCCCATTTCTGCTATGTAGAAGCGTAGTGTGTGCACCTGGTCCCCTGTGGTCACTTCTAGATCCGTATACTTAGTGATTGATCCACTCTTGTTGCTGGTGCCATCCGCATTGTGCAAGTGTTTCGGATGGAGGAGGAGTTTTGTCCCGAGTTTGTGTTGGTCTACAAACTCTTGACTTATAAAGCACTCCGTAGCTCCACTGTCTACAAAGGCTATAAGGTCGGCCATTTTCAACACGGTTCGGAATTGCACAAGAAGTCTCATTGCATTAATCCGAGGCATAAATACATCGCGCTGAAACAGAGCCCGAGCAAAGGCCGTTTTGCTCAGGCTTGACCAAAACCCTCTTTTTCCTCTCCCATGCGTTCTGCCCATTGCTGGTTCAGATTCCTATACTCCTCATCGTTTAGTCCTCGGAGATAGGCTAACACGCGTTCGGGGTTCATTTCTGGTTCTTCCTTTGGTTCTGTGCTGGCTTGGGCTATCCTTCCTGGGGGTTGCGCAACGCGCTTGGGGCAATTTCTGGAGATGTGTCCTTGCCTCCCACAGTGGAAGCATGCGCCTCTTTTCCGATAATCCTCCTTTTCTTGGTTGGTGACTGCCTTTCGGAGTGCGTCCACTTGCATTGCATTTGGGTCTTTGTAGGATTGTCCTCGCGGTTGGAAGGGTCGCCCTTGTGTTTGTCCTACAAAGGGTTGCCAATTCCCTTTCTTCCTGTCGTTCCAGAAAGGTTTGCGGAGTTCTTGGAGGCTGGTAAGCTCTCCCTGTCATCGTCGGACTGACTGTGTCCATGCTTCCCACGTTCTGGGGTTGTCATGAAGCATGGCGGTCTCAACCAGCTTGTAGTTGGTGAGCCCCTTTTTGAAGATTTCTAAAGTGGCTGCATCGTTTAGGTCGTATTCGGCTTTTTCTGCTTCTTGTTCGAATGCTGCTACGTATGCATCTATGTCTCCCCCTTGGAGGCGGAGTTGGTGCAGCTTCTGGATTGCTCGTGGTTGTTCATTGGTGTCGTGCCAGTCCCTGACGAAGTCGGCTTCGAACTGTTCCCATACATTTCTGTATGGTGGCCGCGGGATCGGTTCTTGTATGACCCAGTTCATTGTTCTTTGTTTCTAGGCTTCTACCCGATCGCCTTCCACATAGGACAGGGCGTGGGCCACTCTGTTATGGGGGTTGGTTATCATCTGGTTGTCGCGGTTAATGAACTGATAGAGGACCAGGGCATGTAACCAGGGTTTGGCCTTGGTTCGATCTCCAGTGTACACAAATGGGGGGTGTCCCTCCATCTTGCCATGTGTTCCAGCTCGTGTGTGTCTGGGAGTGTCTCCTGGTCCATCCGCTCCAGGTCCAGGGTTGTCTGGGTCGTTCCCTGGGTTTCCACCGCCTGGTGGTCCTCCAGGGGTGTTACTCCCACCTCCTCCACTTTCTGATATTGTGCGTGCGATGGTAATCGTGGCTGTGGACATCCTTTTGTTTTTGGGTTCGTCGTCTGTAGAATCTGGGGTGTCCTCGGCAGTGTCTTCCCGATCTGTGGGTTCTGCGTCCTGTGGTTCGGTGCTTTCTTCCTGGAGTGCTTCGAGCAGCGGTTGTATTACTTGCTGCGTTAGTTTCGTTCCCTTGAACCAGTCTAGGTGTGGGTTGAACTTTGTGTGCTCTGGAAGTTCGTATGCTTCTCCTCCGTGGTGTGCCCCTGTGTCTGGATTGTGTTCCTTGCGGAATAGGAACCAAGTGTTATGACTGAAGGTAAGAGCTACTGGCTCTCCTTTTCTGCTGCTATACCAGCCGTCCCACGGGATAGTGTGGCCTCCTGGTCCTGGGCTTCCTTTGGCAAAGTAGCCTGTGATGTTCTTCCCGTTTTGTTGTGGGATTCGGCCTAGCGGTACTTCGTGGGGTCCTACGGAC
>QFEA01003754.1:0-11334 GCA_003315975.1 Lactifluus echinatus
TTTCATCGTATGGCAACACTTGATGGTATGTAGAAAAAACCAGCCTTTCGGAGAGTGCACTGCGACGGAGCTTGAAAAGGGAGAGATTAAAAAGTCGTGCAGGAAGTGAAGCGTGCGATGAGATAAAGTCTTCCTCGAAGGAGATTCTTACGGTTCCTGATATCGGTCGAGATTGAGTCGTGTGCGATATGTGCGATATCGACCAATAGCCGGGAAGAAAGCTAATGGATCGATCACTTCCGCTTGCAACGACAAACGGAGGTCTGTCATTTGACCTTCTCTGATGCTTACCAGCTCATCTGCGTGTTAACCAACATCCAACAATTAGAACACCGAATTGGATACGATAAAACCCAGGGTAGTGATAGAAACCGTATCGTTATGCGGCCAGGGGATCGCTTGTCTCCGAAAAACCCTATACCACGGTTGTCATTAGTGTTTGTACTGAACGAAGAAATGGACTTGCATTGAGATTAGCAAGGGAGCTTACATTGTAATTCGCCTGCGCTTCATTATCCGTATTATCACCGAAACTCCCGTAATGACTTTGGTGCATGTGTCAGACAGCAGAGCAGTAGTCAACCTAGCTTCACAAATTCCCGTTTTTAGAAAAAATAATTTGACGAAAGTATACTGCAGATTAGGTCAGTGACCGCGTTACTTCTGCTGTCAATCTGCACTGAATAGATCTATCGATGGGTCCTTGCGCTTGCACCGAGAAACTGGCCAACCTTTTGATTACCTGACTGCCGAAGTAGGGTATCTAGCGTGAATTTGTATCGTGTGCCTGTGAGAGAACACGTCTGCCCGGACATCGGCTCAATACGGGTAATAGGGGTCACACGACTGAGGACGAGCGATCATCCGATTGGTGTGTAGCAAGTAGCAGGATGCGGAAATAGAAGTAGAGTATGTTCGTGTTCTGGCCCGATACAACCCTTGGCCGGTACAGTGGCCAGAGTTTCAGTAGATACATTGCTCGGCTTTGTTTCGACAGACAGCTAACAGTTGTCGCCGCACCACTGACGTGAATAGTCCTAGACATGAAGGCAACGAGGATAAGGCGGGTCGCACTTTCGCCGAGCATGCCGTATTCCACTATCCTACGCTTCTGTCCGAAGAAGCCTGGGTCTCTGGGTTCAGTTTCAGCACGCAACAGACTGAGGTTAGATGATCGATAAGTCGTGCGGCAACCTGCTGACGTCATGAAAAGTGGTGGTATATGAATGATTGCCAGCGCGGCATTCATTGTAGCTAACGATTGGTTGAAGTGAGGCAAACACCCTTTGGAAAACATGAAATAGAGAGACGACATCGATAAGGCTTACCTTCCCCTAGTAGGTTAACGAAGCAAAGGCAGCCGCAGGGAACATTGATGACCACTTTTGGTGGCTAGGAAGTCAAGGGGCGCACGTGTACCTTGTGGGAGGCGTTTATGAATCGATGACGTCTGCAAGATGGATTCGTATTGGGCTATCGACGATAGAGCGGGTTGATTTTGGACTTCCTATTGGTCTATGTGAGGTAAAAAGTGGACCCTAAGCGGTAAATCAGCAAACAAAGTCGAATTTCATCAGATCCGACAAATCTTACGGTGCGTAGGATTCCACCTGCACACTCTTCATCCCCAATTCACCTCCCCCAAAATACGTGATCCCACCAATTTCCGCTTACCCGTACTGGTCCCGTGAAGCGGCCACCAGTATTTGGGGTATCAGTACGTTCCAGTGTCCACAACTCCCGCACCCCAATGAGGAGAAGGTAGTCCCGCATCTGCCGATAACCCAGGCCAATAGCGTGAGGACCATGACTATCGTCCGACAACGCAAAGCGACCACCGTTGATCATTATTAACTGTCAATCGAAGATTAGCTCCTACAACTGGTGAACAACGGTCTCGTTCACCTGAGCAACATCATCTCCTGGATATGCCGTAGACCAACCCTTTCTGAAAGCAGCCGCATTGGCTTCAAAAAGTGCCCCATACGCAATGGCGAACTTGACGTTCCGCTCTAGCTTGGCCCATGCGCGGGGAAAGGCACGTAATCGAAGATCAGGTGCATACAATCGACAGAGGTCGATGTGTCCAATCAATTCGGGGTGAAATTGGTTGAGCAGTTCAAACTGGGCATCGAAATACATGCCCAAGAAGATACCAAGGCGTTCATGTTCCTCATTGGTGTCCATCGAATCGGTTACATGTGCCGGGAGAGGTATGTTTTCGAGGCATTGTCGATACGTACCAAGGTCGAAGTCAATTGGAACTCCATTAACGTGATGAACTGATCCAACGATGTAGTCAATACGACCGTTATGAACCTCCAAAAGCCTCGATAAGCCATTAGTGTCAAGCGTGGAAATGTTTTCAGTCTCAAGACCAACAAGGAGTCTGAGAGACGAGGAATAGGCATCGCGGAGGCGATGGGCTTCATCCAGAAAAGCCTCAAATTGTGTCATCAGGTCCTCAACAGAGGTATCATTCTTCAAAGAAGTCAGCTCGTCAAATTAACATACAGCGCGAACCCGTCACCTCCTCGGGATAAAGATCCTCTGCGCGATAACGTGGTGCATGTTCAGTAAGACCGTATACCTCGAATCCCTGATTTAATGCTTCCTTTACGACGTCCTCCAACAAACCAGTGGCGTGCTTGCAGAATTGCCCAGAGTGCGAATGATGACTATATGGCATGAGCGAAGAGATAAGACCCGAATTGGACGAGCAAGCAATTATCCGGGGGTTTCGGCGCGGGCCGGGCCTAAATCTTTCCCACGATAGCACTCCTGCTGTGCTGGCGCTGGCGCTGGTTAACCACAGAGTTGACTCAAATTTGAAACAGAATCAATGCATGTTTAGTTCAGCGATGGAATGTCCAGCACAGAGACCTGGTCCGTGTTACGAAGAAACCTTTAGGTCCCGGTAGGGGTGTAGACTTCCTCAGGATTGGAAATACGACGCTCTGCCAGTGTATGTGATTTCTAGTTTGGGTCCTATGTGAATTCAACGCCGCAGACAGGGACCATAGGGGTAAGCCTCATTCCCGGGGTGTGCACAGTTGGAGGGGAATCGGGAGTAATCTTATTTCCAATGGCTCGCTCTCGGTTTAGACGACTGTAGTTTCGGAAATTTCTTCGTGCAAGTTCCGACTTGCTTTCACCGGCGGAAGGCCGTAGTGGGAGGCCACAAGATGTGTCAAGATCAGATAACGGCCCTCGTTGTCGTTTGGGAATGGACCCTTGTACGCGCAGCGGTTCTAGAGCACCAGGGAAGTGCCTAGAAGCTGGAACTCCATCCGAACTTGGTAGAGCGTCGCTCTCAATTATGGCACGGCGGCTATCAGGTGCGTCCGAGTTTGTGCTTGGGGAGCGGCAACGCAATCGCGGAGGTGCCAATTCAGAAAACGATGACAGGCTGCCGCGCCGTTGATCAATTTAATTGTCAACTTACGTGGACGAGATTGCGGACAAGTACAAAACCGGATTGCTTGTCTCGTCTGTACATAACCATGTCTTCGTTATTATTGATAGCGTGAGCGATGCCAGAGTCAAATTCATGAGATCACATAGGGGCCGAGCAGCGGCACTTCCCAGGTCTTGCCGGCGTCAGGGCGCCCGGGCCCACGGCCACGATAGACGATCATCGGTTTTCGATCCATTTTCCTGCACACGACCAACAACTCTCGAACGGTGACTCAATGCAAACTCTGATTAATTCCTGATAGGCGTGGAGCCAGTCTTCCCAGCACCAATGCGCATGTTGGTGGGCATGGCATCGGGTAAACTGCAGTTTCCATACTGCCCGTAACTGGTCATGAGCCGTACTCGCACTGAATTTTGTTCCTTTCACATTGAAAGCGCATTTCGTTCCCATTATTTGACGTTGTTCTATCGGAATACTTTCATTAAACTAGTTTTAGGGGGGTAGGTGCATATGTATCGTATACAAGTATAAGTATAGAATAAGACGCCCGAGCAGAGGACGCCTGAGCGGAGGTAACGCCTGGGCAGAGGTAGTCCAACTTGAACTCGATTCGCAGGGTTAGGGATTGATGTCCTACAGTAGAAAGCGTAGCGGAGAAGCGAAGAGAAGTGCAAGAAGTACTCGTGCACTTCATGAAGCCACCCCAAAAGTTCTCAGCGTGAGACACTCGCATGTCACACGAGCGCATTTTGCTGAACCTCTGATAGACAGTGACCCGCCTACCTCAGTTGGCTCTCCCTAACCTGCAGCGACCACGTAGACTTCAGGGACGGCATCTCTTTGTAGATAGAGGGGTTGTCACTCGGCTGCGAAAATTTCATCTCAAGATCGAGGGGTCTGGAGTCGGAGCAGAACTAGCGGTGGAAGGGTAGGCAAACATGAGGTTTTATGGAGGTGACGTTGCTGTTCTCCCGCTCAGTTATTTTTTGGTTATTATCCGATGGCCGCATGGCTACCCTTGTCCCTGACTTTTCTACAGTACCCTACCGCAGAAACGGGACGGTGTATGCATAAATTCCCATCCACCTGGTTGATCAAGATGCGAGAGGCACCGTCCATCACTAAAGCGCGGACTAAGTAATATCTATGATGGGGGTTTCAGAATAGGCACGGAGGGGGGAGCATGAGAAGAACGGACTATATTTTGGACCTCCGCCACCCTCTGGGACTGTCCATTGGATATCCTGGGTCGGGACTTTAACATCACAAAGTTTGCAATGGATGCAGTTCTAGACGACAGCAGTTAACGCCCAATACCACGAAAGAGGGGGCCTCTTTACCTGAGTATTGATCACAAGTTTCTTTCCCCCCCATCCATCCTTCCCCGATGACCCGTCCTCGTCATCTACATATTCATACACGCCTGCAGGGCATGCTCTCCCCAATAGCCCGGCGTATTCCTGCACATTAATCCGCACATGCTCTCCCCGACGCGCTGAACTCTCAACCAACTCATCCTCCTCCGTCCGCACACGAAGATGCGCAGGTTGATCCTCTGCGTGATTTGTACCTGTGAGAGCGAGTGCGGTCATAAGGTCTGTGGATAGCGGAGGCTGCGGGGGTGGATAGTCGATCGGGGTGCATTGGGATGCTCGGTGTGTGTGGGCTGCATCCAAGCGGGAAGAGTTACGAAATGTCCATGGAGTACGGCCTTTGAGCAGGAGGCTATCGATACCGGAGTATACGATTCCACCGAACATACCAAGGGGTGTGTTGAAAGATGGTCGTAGGTTTCGCACCTCATAAAGTTCTGAAAATACCCAACTTTCCCTGAAGGCTTTGTCATAGGCACTCATATCAGCTGGGAAACTATTGTCGGCCGAAAGAACATCAAAAGCGGCTTCGGCTGCCAACATGCCAGTTTTCATGGCGTTATGCGTCCCCTTGATCTTAGCAACGTTCACAAACCCGGCGGAGCATCCGATAAGTGCACCGCCAGGGAAGTGCAACTTTGGCACGGATTGAAGGCCACCCTCATTTAACGTGCGTGCGCCATACGCTATGCGGCTCGAGTCTCCTGAGAGAAGCTTGGCAAAATAGGGATGGTGTTTCATGCGCTAGCAGAACGTCAGACGAATGGAGAGTAAGATAGCACCGGTACTCGCCTGGAGTTCCCGATATGGACTCAAATACGGATTGGCGTAGTCGAGTCCAACGACGAGACCAAGGCTGACGAGACCGTCAGCCATATGGTACACCCATCCGCCGCCGTACGTATGCATGTCGAGGGGCCAACCTAATGTGTGAACAACTTCGCCAGGGCGGTATTGATTCGGGTCTACGCGCCAAACCTCCTTGACGCCAAAACCGTAGGTCTGCGGGTCAGAGTCCTTCTGAAGGTTGAAACGGCGGACGGCAGTCTTGGTGAGAGAGCCTCGCGCCCCTTCTGCCAGAAGCGTGACCTTTGCACGGAACTCCATGCCAGGTTCGAAGTTATCCTTCGGCCTTCCCTTTCGGTCAATGCCAACATCGTTTAGTCTCACTCCCGTGACTGCATGGTTATCTTCAGAGTAGAGAAGCGATGAGCCCGCGAATCCAGGGTAGAGTTCCACGCCGAGTTCCTCCGCAACCCCTCCAAGCCATGATGTAAACTGAGAGAGAGAGACAATATAGTTGCCCTTGTTGCCCATCTGAGGTGGGTGTGGAATCGGGAAGGAATAGCGAGGTGTAAAGAAGCGCATTGAGGACGAGCTTGCTGGCTGTGTAAGGGGATGTCCATCTCTATCGCTCCAATTCGGAATGAGCTCGTTCAGAGCACGAGGTTCGATAACAGCACCGGAGAGTATGTGTGAACCTGTGTTATGGAATTGACATTAAACACGGTCGCACACAAGGTATGCTTACCAATTTCGCTCCCCTTCTCAATGACAACAACACGAACTTCTTTGCCCCTTTCCTGCTCAAGCTGCTTGAGTCGAATGGCAGCACTGAGACCCGCAGGGCCTCCTCCAACGATGCAAACGTCAACCTCGTCGGAGACTCGTTCAACAGAGCTGAGATCTATGTTTTCATTCCCTCGACGCGCAGATGACTGGATTGAACGAGTCTGTGTTCTGGCAAATATCCTACGAATGCTTGCAGCCCGGAGCATCTGTTCGTTCCCCTTGTCGTGGCAGCTGAAGACGCGAAATCACGTGGGATGAACGGAGGCACTTAAAACTGGCGCTGCTGGCGCTAACGAAACCACGCGCGAAAAAGTCGCGGCCCCCGTTGACTATGTGGGACCCCTGAGACCGACCACCTTGAGGCAAAGGGGAACCGCACTGCAGCACTGCAGCCACCCCAGCTGTACCCTCGCTCGCTCGCTCCCACTGCCATGTCTTCAGCATGCACCCCGGTATGTCCTCTGCCCCACTGTACGTAACAGCTGCGCTCACGCGCGCCGCCAATTGCAGGCGCATGACTGGTTCTCGGACCTTCTCACAGGGGGCCTCATCCTTGGCCTATGTATTTCCTATGCGCCTCAAGTACGTCTTTCACTCTAGCAAAGACTGAAATTCCAGTCCAAGTTGATAACTCCCTCTCTGTGCATCCTATAGCACTACCGTATCATCACCAAGGGCTCTTCAGAGGGATTCAGCCCATGGTTCCTCCTGCTGGGGAGTACCTCTTCCGCATCTGGCATGCTTAATATGTGCGCTTTCTGCCTTTCCCTCGTTTCCAGTCCAAGGTGATCTTCAACCGCATACATAGGATTGTTATGCAGCAAGCCATAGTTAGATGTTGTCACTACTACGCGAGTGGCTTTGTCCCTGTCCAAGTATGACCATCACTTATCGAGTACGGCAGAACGCTCTGGATTGCCTGGAGACTGTAGCAGGGGTCATCCAAGTTGGCGTGCAGTGGTTGTTATTTTCGGTCATGTGTGCCAGTTTCACTATACCCTCAGCTTACAAGCTAACTCCCCCACTTAGCCTCGTGCTCTATATCATATACTTTCCGCCTCATCTCAAATATGTCACCTTGGATATTGAAGGCGACGATTTACAGCCCCCGGAACGAGTCAAGACGAATCTCAAATCACACAATTGGCGTGTCTCTGTATTGCTATCCTGGATAGTTTTCATACATTTGTCCGCCTCTTCATTAGAACATAGCTTACCGTCTGCTAACGCGTGTCTGAAACTGCAGAGCCTTCTGTACTTTCGTCACCTTCATGCTTATATCGTCTTCGCCCTCCGATCCCTCTGGCTCTACCCGATCACAGCTCAGTATCTGGGCAACCTTCCTAGGTATCTCGTCTGCCCTCCTCGCGGCCTTGCAATACGCCCCGCAGATCATACATACCTATCGTCTCAAGCTTGTTGGCGCCCTTAGCATACCCATGATGATGATTCAGACACCCGGTGGTTTCGTTATGGTAATCAGTATCATGATCCGGTGAGCATCCATACCGATCTGCACCATTGGGACGCATATATCTCACATCAGCGCAGACCAGGTACCAATTGGACGAGTAAGTCGCGGGTTGTTACCCATCGCAGTCTTTCCTTCTTACATTTCCTTCTCTTCTTTGCGTCCCAGGTTGGATGATGTTCCTAGTGGCGGCCATCATGCAGGGCATTCTCCTTGTCATGTGCCTCTGCTGGAAAGTTCGCCAGCACAGACTTCACATTGACGACTTTGGCCACCCACTGACAGACAGACCACTCCCAGAGCTACCTGTCACGGATGGATACTCCGATGATGGAGAATCGGCCGACGAGGCGGCCGAAGATGATGACCTCGTTGCTATCAGCCGTGACGATGCAGAAGGGGCACCCCTGCTGCGCGACCGGAGAAAGAAGAAGAATAGGAGACGGAAGTGGTTGATCAAGTGGCTAGGAACGACCAGGTGAACGACCCTCTCACATTGGCACTCGTTGCATGTAGTACATCAGGATGGTCATTTTACGCCATTGAACTCCCTGTTACTTTTTACTTTGCCTACGGTCTGGACGCCGGAGAGGGCTTTATTCCGGCATATCATATACAGTTCGCATAACATGATCCGCCTTTCTTCCAGTATGCTTTATGAGCCCGATGAAGTCTAATGTGTGCAACGCGCGCATGAACCGCGCCTGCACGTGCATTTTCCACTCTTCCTCGTCCGCAAGTTGACCGTCGCTCTCGTCGCGGGCCAGATGGTCCCTCTGGCTCTCAATGACCTGCGAGAACGACTCGTACCAGTCGTATACATTGATCAAGCGCCCCGCCTCGAGGTATCGGCGGAAGAGGATGCTTGCATCAGGGAGTTTCCAAATGGGCAGTCGTTCCGTCATTGAGTCATCACCTGACGAAGGGAAGAAGGTCTGAGGTTGAAGCAGCGCCGAAACTATGTTGGCCCGAGGAGCGGGATTGATCATCTGGGGTGAGACATCGAGTCAATAACGAGGGGAGTGGGTGTGGCAGAAAAAGATGCAAACTTCGGAGGGAAATGGGGTCGACCCGGTATGCCAGATCTCCCACATACGAAGGTCCTCCAGATTGATGATATGCTCTCTGTGCTTTGTGCATCAGCCGTGCTGCGCAGAGGCTTTTACGTCGCTATTGGAGTGGAAAACTCACTGCAAGTACCCCATAAGCCAGTCCCCGAACTCCGCGGCGATCCGCGACGAGTCGGAAGTGGCCTCCTCGTCCCCGTCCCCCTCGACCTCGATCAATCTGGCGGTGATCGCGACGCGCTGTCGCGCTTCTTCAGTCTCGACCCCGTAGCGATCGGGAAGCCCGTCGAGGAATGACCGCAGCTCGCGCAGCAACGTCTGGAGCTTTTCTCCCGGAAGCTTCCTGAACGAAGAGACGTAAACCGAATGAGTGGG
The DNA here is from genome assembly GCA_003315975.1 of Lactifluus echinatus. Classification (NCBI taxonomy): domain Eukaryota; kingdom Fungi; phylum Basidiomycota; class Agaricomycetes; order Russulales; family Russulaceae; genus Lactifluus; species Lactifluus echinatus. The sequence continues at coordinate 9,277 of QFEA01003754.1, forward strand.
AGACGCACAATCGGATACGGGGGAAAGTCGGGAGAGGGATGAGGGACCGACTTTATCATCATCCCGAGGTACTTCCCTTCTCGCGCCAGCCCACCCCTCAGGCTCGCACTCATCATCTCGAGAGCGCTCTTGTCTGTCTCTGCTCCCCGAGACCCTAGTTCGATCATTACCCCTTGTACCTTGCGCATCATCCCGAAAGCGAGCTTTAGCCTGAACAGGTGAGAGAGGAAGCCCGTCCGCGCCTCAGTTACAGACGCCAACAGGCCGGCAACGTCATCCACAGGCCAACCGCCCTCACTTGACGCCAGTTCCTGGGGACCAAAAGACCAGGAAAATAGCGATACAAGGAAGGCGGCCGCGCTGGGATCAGCGAGCTTCTTGGTGGCGAGACCGGGAGATGATGTGCCAAGCAGTTCGTCCTTCACGAATATAGCCAGTGGCTCATCAAAATGCTTCAAGTAGGCCAGTTGCAGAACCGTCAACAACCCTTCAACGGAAGCGGAATTTCGATGGAAAAAATCCGTTAGGAAGTCGAGTGCTGCTGGGCCGGCCATGACGTCCGGGTCGAAATCAAGGTCGAAGAACGTCTGAGGGACTGATTGATGCATGGTGCATACTAAGGACGTGGGCGCTTCACACGCACCTCGGCGACAACCCTCTCCAGAAAACCAGCTCCTGATGGAATGGCGAACGCATCCACCCGAAGCAGTGACAGCACGGACTGCGGATATGTCGCATGAAGAAAAGATAGATTTGGTGACGACAGAGCGAGGACAAAGATTAGGGGAAGTTGTGGTACGTAAGAGCTGCAACTTCAATGAGCGAACGCCATCACCGCAGAAATCATCGCCTGCCTGCAGATGCAGAACACATCCTGAATGACGGCCCGGTCAAATTGCTCGAATTCGTGAAGAAAGACGACTAGCTGTGGCGGTGGCTCAGGGCCCTCTGAGATGTCAACACCACAAACCCGACGGAGAGACGAACAAGCGACGTACCAGCAGCATCCCGGAGAACGCTGTGCCAGGCCCTGAGTAACTCGATGTCATAATTGGCCAACGAGGTCGCGGGGTTCCGCTTTACTGGGAGCAACGTGCTCAGCCCGCAGAGTGCCTGACGTCGTAACTGAATGCCTCACTGTCTCGGCCACCAGGAGGGTGATTCACGAAACCCGTGACCAGAGCCTTCATGGCAGACGTGATATTCGGGCAGTCGGATGGGTAAAGGCGGGTGATGTATGAGCCGGGTAGCGTGTCCTCGTCATCGATCTCTTCAATTTGTCCGGCTTCGAGTTGACCAACGACGTGAGCAATGAAACCTTGGCTCATTGAACAGCCTTCTCCCTGTTATATAACGCTACACATGTCCCCGGTAGAAGAGGACGCACCTGATATCGCAACGACAGGTAGCTCGGCGTAAGGCAACCCAGGAAGAACGTCGTCGTATGCGCGGTGCACGCATCGGACAATTTGGTTCACGATAGGTGTATGCAGGGAGTTCACAATATGCTAGATTCCAAACCTCAAACACGCGTGGCGAGATGACAGAGATGACACGTACTTGTATCCTGTCGAGGCACTTATTCCACGCAGTTTTGTACAGGTTGAAGCGTAATACATAGGCTCCTGGCAAGTCTCGCTCGTCAAATGGAGAATATCCTTTGACCAATGGCCGATCGTCGACGTGTTCTAGTTGCACTAATGCTCAGGACAACAGTCTCGAGCGGGCGCGTCGCACACACCGATGGAGGTTCCACCTGGGGGAAGGTAAACAACGGGCTAGTATGGAGTGAGTGGACACAAGAGCCAAAGCACAAGGACATCCTGACCTGACGAGGGTCGACATCAACATCTTCCCGCATCGACGACATTGATTGTCGAATCGGCGGGCCGCTCCTGTCTCAAACGCGGTACGTGGTTGCGACAGGTCACGGGAGAGGCAGAGTCAAACTAATTTCATTCATTAGTGTTACAGAAATGCAGCACACTAGGTGTTGTGCCAAACCAGTACAATCTACAATCACAACTTCTATGGACAACGAAATTTAAAATAAAATAG
>QFEA01003757.1:0-11262 GCA_003315975.1 Lactifluus echinatus
GAGAAGAGGTGTTAAGGTTCCCAAAGGACCTTCAGGCGAAGTGCCTTCTGTTACTGAGTCTTGCTTGAGATGTGACTTAACTGTCACAGGTCCAAGACCAGATCGTTGAGCTTCCCTGGGCTAAGGGATGCGACTTCAAGCGTTCTGAGTAGCACCTCAGTGATGTGAGAAGACTTTGTCAGGTGACACTAAGTCCTACTTAGTGTAACAAAGTAGTCCCAAGTTCGAGTTGAGAGATGAGATCGAACACCTATTAAGGAAAGATGGCTTCCTTAATAGTTCACAAGGGGAAGTGGAGCGTGTTTTGGATTTAATGAAGCTTAAGCCGAAGCTAGGGACTTAGGGTCCAAAGCTGAGGCTTTATATACATGAGTTTCCGCTTCAGCGGGTCCTAAAATGTACGAATACACTATAGGCGGTCCGCTCCAGCGGGAGTCTCCAATCTAGTACAGTAAAGCAACGCTGCAGCGGGAAATGTCCCCACACGGGCAAGGTATCCCAACTTGGAAGGAACCATAAGGGTTCCTCCCCAAACAGAACCAAAGCATAGGTAAACAGGGTCAAACACCGATCAGGTGATGCTGGGTCATGTGACCCGAAGTCACATGACCCCAGAAAAACGCGTAACAAAAGAAAGAAAAAGTAAGTCATGTAAGGTAGGAAACCGTAACAAGAGGGGTTTTATGCTGATAATTGTTGGATAAAGGTTAGTATCTGCCACTGTTTATGCATGGATTGAACTTTAATGGTGTCATATGACCTCCTTAGAAAGTTTCAAGTGATTTGAAGCAGAATTGCCATATCTATAAGCCAATGATTTTCTTTAAAAGTAATGGTTACAAAACCATTCTCATGGATGGCCCAGATATTTAGTTGATTATCTCATGACTGAATAGGCATGATGGCATGTATTATATACTCACAAAAATCTTAGAATCATACCTGTTTAATGGTACCTTACTTATATATCTAGCATCATTATTTGATAAGATATACCAGTTTTGGGGCAAGGGTTAGGTTTATGAGAATGGTTTTGGAACTCACTGTACATGAGTATCCACTACAGCAGGTCCTAAAACGTACGAATACACTATAGGTGGTCTGCTCCAGCGGAAGTCTCCAATCCAGTACAGTAAAACGATGTCGCAATGGGAAACGTCCCCACATGGGCAAAGTAACCCGATTTGGAAGGAACCGTAAGTGTTCCTCCCCAAACAGAACCAAAGCATAGGTAAACAGGGTCAAACACCAATCAGGTGATGCTGGGTCATGTGACTCAAAGTCACATGACCTGAGAAAATGTGTAACAAAAGAAAGAAAGAAAAGTAAGTCATGTAAGGTAGGAAACTGTAACAGTGTTACAACAACATGATGATGAAGGGAGGCTTCGACCAGTGGCATTCCTATCCAAGACGCTAGACCAACAACAAAGGGGATGGGACATCTATGACAGGGAGATCTTTGCAGTGGTCGAAAGCCTACGCATTTGGAGGCAATACCTATTAGGGGTGAGACACCAAGTACTGATCAGAACAGACCACAACAACCTACAATACTTTAAGAAGCCCTAAAACCTGAATCGGAGACAGGCCAGATGGATGCAAGAGATGGCCAATTACGATTTTAAACTGGAACACCACCCAGGGAAACAGAACCAGGTAGCTGACTTCCTATCCAGACCATTCAAAGAAGAAAAAGACAATGAAGGACTAGTAATGTTGCCACCAACGCGATTCGCCAAGCTACACTTCCCAGAAGAACTAGAGCAACACCAGAAAGTACTCACCAAGTACCACGATCACATCACTGCCAGACACCCAGGAGTGAAGCGCATGCAAGCACTCCTGAAGCGACAGTACAAAGGAAAGGGGATGAACAACTTTATGAAGTGATATGTGCAAGGATGTGCGACCTGCCAAGAAAACAAAGTGCGCACAGCGCCAAAGAAAGCACCAAACTACCCATTGGATGTGCAACTGGAAAAGGGACCATTCAGGAGTATTTCACTCGACCTCATCACTGACCTACCAGTGAGCAATGGGTACAACTCAGTGCTCACCATCGTGGACTAGGGATGCTCCAAAGCAACTAAGTTCATCCCCTGCACTAAGGAAATCAATGCAGAGGGCATCGCAACACTTTACTACAGACATCTGATGCCATTCTTCGGCACACCAGAACAAGTAATATCAGATAGGGACCCCCACTTCACTTCCAAATTTGCACAAGCACTGTGTCACCTCACCTGAACCAAACAGAACATGTCCACAGCATACCACCCCCAGACAGACGGCCAAACAGAACGCATGAACCAATGGCTGGAGCAATACCTCCGATTATGGGTGGCCGACGATCTGGCCAGCTGGGCAGAACTACTGCCAGTCACAGAATTCGCACACAACAGCTGGCCCCATGAGAAGACAGGCTATTCACCCCACTACCTCCTATTTGGACACAATCCAGAGATCCTATTCCACCATGATTCAGTCAAAGTGCCAGCAGTGGAAGACCGCCTCAGGAACCTCCAAAAGGCTAGGGAAAATGCCACAAGAATCCATCAGCGCTTGAAACCCTACACCACTATCAGGCAGTTTAGTGAGGGAGACTAAGTATGGCTAGATGGGTGCAATCTAAAAACACACCACCCCAGCCGTAAATTAGCACCATGGCGGTATGGCCCATTCCAGATAGAACACAAACTAGGAGAAGTCACTTATCAATTGATGCTCCCAGAGCAATGGACCATCCACAACATTTTCCACATCGACCTCCTTTCCCCCTATGTGGAAACCAAGGAACATAGATTGAACTATGATCGACCACCACCAGATATCGTCAATGGAGAAGAGGAATGGGAGATAGATCGCATTCTGGACACTCGAGTCATAGGACGAAGCCACATGCGTCAATATTTGGTCAGCTGGAAGGGCTTCCCTAATTCAGAGAACTCTTGGGTAGATGTGGACAACATGAATGCAGAGGATGCCATAAATAACTACAATACACAGAACAAACCAATAAAGTGCTGAGGATGTCGCAGGACTTAAAGAGGGGGTAATTTCACGATCCAACACCAATGCCAGACAATCTACTCCCCTTCCTCTGACGCCTAGCAGCCACACAAGTACACAACTACCTGAGCTCCATTGAAAACATTCCAGCACACCAACGAACACACTTCATACAACACTACATCAATACTTTGCTCCCCATCCTCGCAGAAGAACTAACCAGCGCACACCCAGGGCAATTTGAAGACTTGTACCAACACCTCTTATACACCACAAGAATATGTCTACTTCACCTGTACGAGATGGCCCAACAGTCCAAATTGGAGGAGAGACAATTATCCCCGGACCAAGTACCCCTAATGCAGCCCTACCCACACCTCCACGACTCCATACACCTCCCAATAGTCCTAACTCCCTCGCTACACCACAACCAAGAAGAGCTGAACTTGCAGCTCAAGTATCCAGCCCGACTGACTCCGCCCACAGCAGCACAGGCAACCATGATGAGGATGGCATGGACCAATTGCACACTCTTGTGGTTACCAACCCAGACGCCAGAAAACAGCCCACCAGAGCCGCCACTCCCTTCTGGAAGCCGCAAGAGAAAAGGATCATCAACCTCACTGACACCACTGATGACGAAGAAACCAAAGATCTAAGTGAAAGCACTGATGTGGAGGTCTGAGAACTCTTCAAGAAGGTAGTCATAAAACTGACTAGTGACGCCATAGAAGCCCTTATGGGGACACTGGAGGAACTAGACGACGCAGACGACTTCAGAAGTGCAGAGAAAGGACTCTGGATGATGGACAATCCAGTCCAGTGTCAGAAGGTAGCAGCAGTGGCCAGAGAAGCAGCAAGTGCAGGACAACCAAGGTTGGGAAAGTGCAAGAGGTCCGAATGGGATGAACAACTTGTAAACACACAGAAATGGAAGACACAGGCCAGAGAAGCAGCGGAGAAGGTCTGGAATGAACACAAGCAGGAAGAAGAGATAGACAACAATGTGATAGAAACCCCCATTGACCCTACATTCTACCTAGAAACCAACACCAACGAAGATCTCCTGAACAAGCAGCTCCCCTACACACACCCTCAACACCCCTATGTTACCAATACCCCAAAGAATCTGGCCTACACCACACGCATGATCACTGACTATAGAGGAGTGTATATGACCACCAGATTCCAGTCCCTAGACATGAAAAGGACACGCCCAGCAATGCGCCTCACCATGGGAAGAGGACAACCAATCTGGATCATGGAACTGATGGCTAAGCCCAAGGCGACACCAGGACCGAGCCTCACACCCTTTATACAGCAATTACTTGAGGAAGGAGACGAGCAGACACCCTACAGGGACAATGCTATAGGACATGTCAAATCTCCATTCCTGCGTGGTGAACTGCTGCGATGGTGCAACATGGATTACCTCTTCCTGGATGCACAGGAAGATCTAAGACACTGGGCCAAACATGCACACGAGGCCCAGGAAAAGCTGAATTCAGCAAGACTCCTATCATGCAAATACAGGGTGGAAATGGCTGAGAGCAAAAAGCGACTGGAGGCAGCACACGCCTACCACCAGCTCTGGCCCCACTTGCAGTTCATAGCGAGGAACAGTGATCCCACCATTGTCAGAGGTGACCCAGGAGTGTTCCAAGCCAGATGTTACAGTTTTACATGCCCTTCGGACTTCTGCCTTTGACCCCCATCCGCTTGAGCATACACAATTACCTAAAGCGTATGTTTTCCGCTGAAGCGTACTTTACTCTGCTGCAGCGGACATTCTCCATTGCTGCAGCATATGTATTAGACTGTAGTGTACTGTTTAGGGACCCGCTATAGTAGGCAATCATGTAAATAAAGCCTCCGCTTTGGACCCTAAGTCCTTAGCTTCGGCTTAAGCTTCACAGAATCCAAACTCGTCTCACCTTTCCTTGTGAACTATTAAGGAAGTCCCCTTTCCTTAATAGGTGTTCGATCTCATCTCTATAACTCGAACTTGGGACTACTTTGATACACTAAGTCAGACTTAGTGTCACCTATCAAAGTCTTCTCACATCACTGAGGTGCTACTCAGAACGCTTAAGGACACGTCCCTCAGTCAAGGGAAGCTCACAGATCTAGTCTTGGAGCTGTGACGGTTAGGTCATATCTCAAGCAAGACTCAGATATAACAGAAGGCACTTCGCCTGAAGGTCCTTTGGGAACCTTAACACCAGACTAGATGCAGCTGGAACCCCCTTTGCAATCCCTAGGTTTGATACAGCCACCAGGAATGCTACAGCCAGAGATATCGACAATTGGTGGAGCCCTGCTAACTTGGAGCGATGGGACAACAATGCTTCAGGCATGGAGGACCAACAAAACACTACAGACTGGGACTGAGTTGACTGGGACAGCCAACAGACTAGGAGGGGGGTAATGTTACGTTCACTCGCTCTACTGTACAACAGTGGCTCACATCCAGGGCCTATTCTTCTGACATGCCAATGGACTTTACCTTAGTAGCACTGGGCAATCTCTTTTCGTTCCCTTGAAGACAACGTGCTTTACAGTATGGTATCTGATACACCTCCTTTTGTCCGACTCACCATTTGTACTACCAGTACAGTGCTCTGACTCAGTAGCACATAGCCTGAGCGCACCTATACCAGACAGCTCCATAGACATACTTACTTAGTACCACACCAGAGGACACCTTATACAGTAGGACCACATGTATATAAGCAGACGCTACAATGGAGTACAGACCCTAAGTCTGTTCTCCTTGTGACAATACCAAGTCACATTCCCTCTCATCTTGTGCATCACCGCTCCAAGGGCCCATTGCCCTTTATCACTTAAGACGGACTCTGCTCAGCCTGAGGTCACATATCCACTGACCAGACAAGGCTTTGCTGATACACATAGGACTTGTGCATAACAAAGAGCTCATTGACCTCCATGATGAGACCTTTGACTGGGAGGAACTTGCCATGGCACTCGCAGAAGCAGTTATGACTCCCCTCGTCAACGATCAAGAGGGAACCCTCACCAACCCTATCCTTAATCTGGGACCTGCCATCCCAGCTCCCTTCGCCTTCCCCATCACCTACCTTCACAAACACCAAGATGCCAACCCGTGGGCTAGCTGGCCCTCTGGTTATTACTCCATCCCCTTTCCCTTTACTGTCACCAACACTGAGGAACCCCAGTCCTCAACCCAAACTCACTCCCAGGCTCATCATACTAACACTTATAGAGCAGGATGGGAGTGTGGTGGAGATCTCAACCCAGTTAGTGCACAAGAACGTTCAACTCATGAGGCTGTGTGAGATGGTCTCCGACTACTTAGAAGGAGGAATGGAGAACACTGTCCCTATTGTGGGGAGACCTTTGACCAACACAACAGCCTGAACTGCCCAAGGAGGGGGAGGTGCCAAAGAAGACCACCCTGCACATCAGCAAAACCCGGTTTTGCATCATAGTGCTCATAGTTGCCATAGCATCTCATAGTGACATGTGGCCACTATGTAGCACTACATAGCAACACATAGCGACTATGTAGCACTACATAGTGACACATAGCGACTATATAGCTCTACATAGTGATATGTAGTGTTAGGGTTCCCAAAGGACCTTCAGGCAAAGTGCCTTCTGTACTGGGTCTTGCTTGAGATGTGACCTAACTGTCACAGGTCCAAGACCAGATCGTTGAGCTTCCCTGGGCTAAGGGATGCGACTTCAAGCGTTCTGAGTAGCACCTCAGTGATGTGAGAAAACTTTGTCAGGTGACACTAAGTCCGACTTAGTGTAACAAAGTAGTCCCAAGTTCGAGTTGAGAGATGAGATCGAACACCTATTAAGGAAGGATGGCTTCCTTAATAGTTCACAAGGGGAAGTGGAACGAGTTTGGATTCAATGAAGCTTAAGCCGAAGCTAAGGACTTAGGGTCCAAAGCAGGGGCTTTATATACATGATGACCCGCTGTAGCGGGTCCCTAATCAGTACACTACAGTCTAATACATATGCTGCAGCGGAGGGGGAGAATGTCTGCTGCAGCAGAGTAAGTATGCTCCAGCGGAAATCATATGCTTTTGGTAAGTAAGTACACTCAAGCGGATGGGGGTCAGTGTCACGGGCGCATACGGTGCCACTGATGGCATGGCATCAGTGATGGACACAGCCCTAGTATGATGTGTTTCAGTAGCGTCTCATGTGCGTTTCATAGGTATCAGTGATTGTGTTTCATGAGTAGCCATTAGGGAAAGCTACGTAGTATCCCTCTATAACCCTAGGACACTGCCTTAGACCAGTAGTATATATAGAAGTACTTACTGGCTGTATTATCCTTAAGCTGAGTCTCCTCTAGGACTCAGTGAATACACACTGTTCGCTCTCATCTTGTGTGCAAGACCTATTCCTTCCAAGTGGGACTTGGAAGCGTTCTACTAGACTATCTTAGGGAGCACTCAGCTCACGCTCTCACCCTAAATGGAGGGTTGGAGAGGGACTGTTCAGACACAGACAAGGTGACTCAAGGATGAGTAACGCCTTACAGTTTTATTGCCCAAGCTTCGGGGAAGCCCTGTAACAGTCAGAGACAGAAGTCCGAAGGGCATGTAAGAACCGTAACATCACCCCCCCTCCAGGGGTGTGTACCACCACACCTGTCCTAATCAGTAGGACTCCCAGTCTATGTCCACCGCTCCATCTGTGGGGTCATGTGGGTCCCCATCGAAGTGTCCAGGATCAGCCATCCCAGACCCATCCCCATGTCGTTCCCAGAACCCATTACCATAGTAATAGTGCCCTGGAAGCACCTGGCAATACTCAAAGATGCACTGGGAGTGAGGCTGTCTGCAGTTCCCCTCCATGTGTCTCTGAGACCCACAAAACCTGCAGGGGGTCCGGGCTGAACAATCTCGCTCCCTGTGGGGGTTTAGTCGTCGTTGGCACCATCGACAATGGTCTCTCCAAACCCTGGGAGACCTGGCGCTTCCCTCAGATGGTCCCTCAACACCTGGCATACCTCCCTCAGCCCGAGCCGTCCGGCCAGCCCTCCGGTTGTTCCCTCTATGAAGTGCCCTCCCTCTGGATTGATCAGGCTGAGCACTACCAGCCAAGGTCTCGGAGCCAGTACCCATCCCTCCGGGATCAGACCCGGTGCTGGGGTGGAAGCCCCCGTGTTGGGGAGCCAATTGTCTGATGACATCGGCACAGGTCCTGGTGTAGAAGTTGAGGGGGACCTCGGCCCAGGGATCGGAGGTGTCAGCATCCTGGGAAAGGGAAAGGAGTCCCCCAGCGGCATCAAGATCAGCTGGGGTGTAGAAGGCCGGGTCAACGGCCATTGCAGTGTCGGACTGGGAGAAGGTTCCCTCTTGATCAAAGGTGACTGCTTCGGGGAATAAGGTGCTCCCTGGATCGTTCCAGGGGGCGTTAGGGCTGCCAAAGGCGTCGAGGGTCGCTGCATAATCTTCCCACTGAGTATCTGCTGCTCCGACTTGTAGACCTCCTTTATCATCAACCTCTCTGACCGGTGGAGTTCCCCTAATGGTTGGCGATGTCTCCCTCGCTTCACCTTCTTCTTCACTACACCAGTCCCAATCTTCAGACCTTGGGGCCGTCTCTTCAGTTTGCTCCCATGGACTCGCCGATCGTCCCTAATTCTGGTGGATGTAGAGAGAGGGGGAAACTGAGGCTTCTTGACCATTGTTCATGGGTGGAGATGAGGTGGAGGATGTTAGCTCTTCTGGTTCGACAACCAAGGTTCTTATAGCGGTGGGGTGCCTCTCATAGAAGGCATGTACGAGTTCTGGGGCATGCATCTGGTCAGCTGGTTCCCAGCTATCATTTGCCTGTGAGTATCCCTTCCATCTAAGGAGATATTGGAGCTCCTTTTTGCGCCCATGTCGCCTTGACCCTAGAACCTTCTCCACTTCATACTCCTCAGCGCCTTCTATTAGGTCAGGTGGGGGCTCTGGGAACTGTTCTCCATGTTCCTCCATCTCCTTATACAGCAATAGAAGGGACGCATGGAAGACATTATGGATCTTCCATTGTGATGGGAGCTTTAACTGGAATGCCACAGGAGACACCACCTTTTCAACAACAAAGGGTCCATATCTCTTTGGAGCGAGTTTGGCATTGGGGTGGGTCATCTTTAGGTTTGTCCCCTCAAGCCACACCTTGTCCCCTGTTTCAAAGGGATGATAGTGGCGTTGTCCCTTCTTCCTTTCCAATCAGCGCAATAGTAAGCGCTGTGCACTTTTTATAGCAGCCTGTGCCCTATTTCGGAGTCCTTCCAGCCAATCAACCCTTTTCTGTACTTCTGGAACTGTCTCCCCTTTATGTAAGGCCTGGACCCTGGGGGTATGTCCAATGAGAAGTTCAAAGGGTGTGAATCCTGTGGTTGCATTTGGCCAGGAATTGTGGACAAACTGGGCCATGGGTAAATGTTTTGCCCAGTTGTTCTGATCGTCGTTTCCATAGATCCGTAGATATAGTTCTACTCTTTGGTTGGCCCTTTCTGACTGGCCATTGGTTTGAGGGTGGAAAGAGGTGCTCATTGCCTGCTGAATTCCCAACTTGCCACACAGTGCCTTACTGAACTTGGAAGTGAAACGAGGGTCTCTGTCGGAGATTATCTTTTTGGGCGCCCCATAATATGGAAAGATCCATTCCAAGTACAACTGTGCTATCTCTTCTCCGGTTATCGTCTTTGTACATGGGAGAAAGATGGCCCCCTTTGAGCAATCATGGTCTACCAGGGTGAGGATGGAGTCATACTCTCCTGACTTGGGTAGGTCTGTAATAAGATCTATTGACACTGTTTGGAAAGGAGCGGCGTTTTCCTCCACAGGGATGGGTTGTAAAGGCGCCTTAGGTCTAGTTGTGCTTGTTTTATTGCTCTGACAAATGGCGCACCCTTTGACATAATTAGTTACAAAGTGGCGGATACCAGGCCACCAATAATCCCTGGTTATTGCCCTTTGTGTATTGGAAATCCCCGGATGTCCCGCAGCTGGATGGTCATGATATAATTGAAGTATTGCCTGCTTTAAGGGGAGTTGGTCTGGCACAACTGGTCGTCCTTTGAAGTACCAGTGTCCTCCTAATGAGTCTAAAGGGTATTCCTTTGCAATTGTTTCAAATTGCTCCCGAGTCTCGTCTTGCCCTCTCCAGATGTCATAGTCTAGGTCCCGAGTGATGGCTGCTTTAGCAAAAAGGTAGTCTGGCAACACTTGGACGTCCTCATTGTCATGCTCCCCTTTGTACACTCCTGGGGGCCTTGAAAGTCCATTGGCTCAATTATTCTTTCCAGGCTTGTGAATCAAGATGAAATTGAATTCCCCTAAATCGGTTAGGTACCTTGCCACTCTTCAATTAATCTTGTGGGCATCCCTGAAGTATTTCAGGTTAGCATGATCGGTGTAGACCTTAGTTTGATGTGGCGAAGAGAGGAGGACATGTTTCCATCTTCGCAAGCCTCGGATAAGAGCTAGCAGCTCCCTATCATGTACATCGTACCCTCTTTCTGCATCGTTGAACGTTTTGGAGTGATACCCCACTACTAGAGGGCGTCCTTCCTCATCTCTTTGATATAAGACCGCCCCAGTGGCATACTGGGATGCGTCTACTTCAAGCTCGAAGTGCTTAGTATAGTCTGGTCGATTTAGGATGGGATCCGACTCAACCACCTCCAGTAGGCTGGCCAGAGAATCTGTACACTCTTGAGTCCATTTAAAAGGTACTCCTTTCTTGAGTAGGTTAGTTAGGGGTCTTGCCAGATGAGCAAAGTTCCAAATGAAGGGTCATTGATATCCTAAGATCCCCAGAGTGGTTCTAATTTCTCCCACCAACTTTAGTTCCCTGGACCAGGCTCCCAAGCCTTTTCTCTTTGTTGGGTCAATTTAGATCGTTCCCCTTGATACTGAAATTCCTAGGAACTTGACTTGATCTTTTTCGAACTGGCACTTGGAAGGCTTTAGGAAGAAAGACTCCCTTTCCAGCACATCCAAGACCTCATGGACAATTTTCCGATGCAGCTTCAAGTCATTAGGAGTTCCCACTAAAATGTCATCCATATACACAAAGATGTACCCTAGGTATCGGTTCTTGAGTGATGCAAAGATTCGATCCATTGCTCTTTGCATAGTGGGGGGAGCGTTTTTTAGTCCAAAAGGCATGACTGTTGGTTCAAAATGGCCATAGATGCATCGGAATGCAGCCTTCCACCAATCTTCAGGGGCCACCACAAAGTTCC